>CAUYQV010075004.1:0-72733 GCA_963574575.1 Galagoides demidoff
TGAGTTATCTTTCTCACCATTTCTTCCATGTAAAAAATTAAGTAAAAGAGCATATTGCAAGTACAAGTGGGATCTATCAGGGGTAGAACACAAATGTCTTAACACTGTAATTGGGTAAATGAGGTGAAGGCTATGTTAATTAGTAGGATGTAAGCACTCCAATTTATACAAATAATCAACACATTGAATCCCACAATGGCATAAATGTATTCATGATCTACGTACAAATGACTTAATAAAAAAAAAAAAAGAGGAGTTAATAAGCATCATCACCAATCTCCCCCAAAAAGGAATGTTAGATTTTGGTCTTTGGAAGTCCCAAGGAATTCACTAATACTTATAAAATGGAACATCATCAGGAGGTTAGTTAGAAAGGGTGAGGAGGGGGATATCTCTGGAGGCCATGGATGTTCCTAGCACTGAGAAGCCCAGTGTGGCAGAAGGAGCTGTCACACTGACACAGCCCAGGCACCTACTCCTGCCCGGGGCCAGTCTGGGTTTCAGAGCTGGAACTGGGAAACAGACCCAGAAGTTAAGACAGTCATTTGGATATGGCTGACGGAGCTAGCCAGCCATCCTGGTTGGAACCAACACATTTCTTAGGAGTTTGCAAGTTGACCATAGAAACAAAGCCATCCAAATGCTGTTCATGGTTGTACTACACAGATATGGTAGCCTGCAGGTAACACTCTTGTACTGTAAGAGCTTTAGATTTCAGCTATAAGTGTATAGCTAAATACTGTTAAGAAATAAAAAACAAACAAACACACACACAAAAAGAAATGCTTTCTCTTCCTTTTTTTATGCTCCTTCATTTAGCTTTGCTGAACAAAAGATGATAATTCACCTACTCAAAAGAAATGCTTGTCGTCACAAGGTCTTTTTTTCTATACATAGAGGCCAGAAACACTGCAAGATTTTTTTCAAAAACAGAACAGAACATAGTTTGAAATAGGAGACATTCTTACTGAGCAATTTCAGCTTGCCCTCTCCCTCCAGATACACTTAAAATATTTTAGAAATTATATTTATATAATTGGCTAAATGTGCAAAAGTGATCTTGTTCTCATTAAAGATACTATCATTAGCATTATTAGTGCTGTTTCTATTAAATGTAAGATATCCATACTATTACAAAGAAGGGAAAAATAGTGTCAAATGAAATATCACATGCCAGCCATCAATCAGAAGGTAAACCTCTAGTTTCAGAAATGTTAAAATACATACTTTCTAATCAGTAAAATGCAGTAAATTTTTTTACTGAAAAATCCAATTGAATGTAGTTGTTATTGAGAATTATACGTTCACAATACATTATACCACTATAATACAATATTTTAACTGCCTATTCATAAGATGATTTTAATTACAATGTTGGGTTTTATGTTTGTCTTAGCTATGAAAACATACTTTCCAAATACATATTCTTACACACACATATATATATATTCCCAAGCAAAAAGATACAAGGATCATTTTTAATAATAAAAATGTTAAAACCAACCCACCGACTATGTGAAAGGTTTTGCTATTGTCCTTGGAAATTTTCAGGGAGGAGATGTATTTAAAAGTTTTGATAAATAACTTAAAAATACATGGAAGCTTTATGGCTTCATGGTCAGAAGACTTTTTTTTTTTAAGTATATATTTCACTAGTTTTAGGGAGCACATGTTTTGTGTTACATGGAAGAATGGTATAACACTGAAGTTAGGGGTTTTATTGTACCCGTCTCCAAAATAGTGTACATGGTACCTAATAGGTAAGGCAGGTTCAGTGATTCTGCACCCACGTCTGTGTGTGTGTGTATGCGTGGGCTAGATTTATCCATGGGCTGTGAGTTCATTGTTTAATAGCTGGAAATAAAGGAGAGCATATAGGAAAAGAAAGAAAAATAGCCATGAAATGAAACAGAATAAGAGGAGGAGGAAGGGGAGGAAGAATAGGGGAGAAAGGTCAGGGAGGGTAAGGGGGAAGGAGGGAAAAAAGAGGAAAGGGGGGAGGAAGGAGACGGGAAGAGAATGGAGAAAGAAATACATTCTGAAGAGAGTACAAAATGAATTAGCACAGCATCTTGAAATAAATACCTCATGTAAAAGTTTTTGATTTGTTTCTATTTTAATTAAGAATTGCCCCGTATTAGGCTAAAAATAATGGACAATTTCAAAAGATGTTGGATGAGTCTCTCCCGTTTATGTCAGACAGTGTTTTATTCAGAGCTGATCCAGAATAGATGCAAAACCTTTCCAAGACCACGACTTAAGTATCAATGAATCTGATTTTGTACCAGTAAAGACATAGTAGGCAGAATGGTTAACAAAATAGTTCCTTCCTGTTCTTCCTTCCTTCACTTGTTCTTTTTTCCCACCTTCTTGCTGCCTGTCTTCTCTTTCTCTAGGGAAAAGAAAAGGTTGATTCTCAAAAGCAAATATTACATACAACGAATTCCCCCATACAATTTATTCTGCTAATATTTGAAATTAGCACATTGAGAGCCAAATTATGTAAATAGATAATACAACGGACTATTATATAGTTGCACATCCTGTGTTTCAAAGTAGGTACTCTTTTTTGGAGTTAATATTATAAATTACCTTTTTATAAAAAGCAATATACATAATTTATTCCTATTTTAATGTTGTCTTTGCGATTCATTTATTATAGCAAATATGTGGGTTTATTTTGCCATTATTTATTTACTTAGTTGGCCAATATATGGGGACACTAGCGACAAGAATTGTTCGTAAAAACGTGACCTCCCTTATTTTTTCCCCAATGAGACAATGTAAAGAGAGGAACGCAAATAATCTAAACAATATTTAACACCTTTAGCAGCTGTTAGAAAGCAAAAATGAAGACTAATGTTCTCCTAGATAGCTCATTCAATGTTTATCTTGATGACTAGAAAACAAGCAACCGAACAACCATTGAACTGAATTACAATAAAATATACGTTTTTCACAAAGAGGAGCACAAAATCAGTTTTCATTTGGCATGCTAAGTATGCTATATTTGAACAGAATGTTACATATTCATTTCATTCATCATTTAAAGGCAGATAATCAGGAAGTCATTACGTGGCCTGCATTGGGCAGCTATTTGATTAGGGCATAATTGAGCACTCTGTAATTCAGCCAAAGCTGACAGGTTGGGAATGCATAATATCCATCTTAGGTATTTAGAATGTGGGGAAAACTATGGGGCATATGGTGTACGCTGGTCAAAACCAGCCACTGGAATAAAAAAAAAAAAATTGAAACATCTTATTGACTTATTTGCATTTTTTCCTACTTTTTTTTATTTTTTAAATTGTTCTGTTCTTTTTAATTTTGCAAACCAACAATTCACAAATGTTAGTAACTCATGGGAGAAAACATGTTGTCTTGCAGCAGACTTCAAGCAACATTTTGGGTCATGTCGGCATCCCTTCACGGGGTTTCAGACTGACTGCTCATGGACTCTTAGACTTGAAGGTAGTGAGCGAAGGCAAAAGCCTGACTTTCTGCAGGAGTTTATGAAGTGGGAAACTGGGGTGGGGAGTTAAGAGGGCAGAAGTGGATAATAAGGCAGAACACAGAATGGATAACAAGGCAGGCTGCAGATATCCTCACCCTGCTTATGGTTGGTGGAAACAGGACATCATAGTGTAAACACTAGGCTGTGCCCTGTCAGCATACCTACTTCTTTAAGCATCACCAATACTTGTCAGGCATGGCTTTCCACTGGTCCACTCCCTGTTTTCTGCTTATCTAATACCTCTTCTATCTTCAGTCATCCTATCCAACATGAGGTTGCAATCAGAAGGGAAGCCTATGGTACCACATTAGAAAACTTTAGATTCAGAAACAAAATGTATTTGGATGGAGAATTTATGGGAGATGAGTCTCACCTTCACCAATGAGAAAGGCTGGGTGAAGCTGCTAGTATTTATGATTTTATTTTTGTTACATTAGTAACTAAATTAGTGACTTTAATAGACAGGGAGGAGTATTTTGTTATTGACATTTGAATTAGTATCCTAGGGCTGTTGTGACAACATACCACAAGTTGAGAGGCTTAAAACAAGAGAAATGTATTGTCTCATAGTTCTGGAAGCTGGAATTTTGAAATCAAAGTTGGTAGCAGGGTTGGTTCCCCTTGAGGGCTCTAAAGAAGAATCTGTTCCATTCCAACAGACATGGACTCTGTTCCATGTCTCCTCACTTCTAGCCACAGTTGGAAGTTCACAAAGTTCATTGACTTGTAGATTCATTACACAGATCCCTGCCTCCATCTTCACAGGGCATTCTTCATGTGTCTTCCCAGAGTCCTACTTTAGTATGACCTCATCTTAACTAGTTAGGTCTTCAGTAATCCTGTTTCCAAAGGAGGTCACATTCTGAGCATCAGGATTTCAATATATCTTCTAGGGAGGCATAATTCAATCCATATAGTATCGTTGGCACATGTAATAATAAAAATCAGATTCTATTAACTTTTATTAATAGTTGATCTTATTACTGTCCTAAAATTTTCTATAGAAAAGACACATTTTGATTGCCTTCACCTGGGAAAATCATGATTGCCCACTCTTAGTACTCACTGCCTTAACTTGGTCAAAAGACACATTAAGGCACCAAGAATACGGAAGGAAAAGATGTAAAGTATCTAAATTTTTGTCATCATGGAAACAGAATCAACCAAAGACAGAAAAGTAAAAGGTCACAGATATGAAGTGAGAAGCTTTCTCATCACCCTTTATTAAATGACTCCCTTGCCATGCTATTGACATAAAAGGTACATGTCAACATTCAAATAAATATTGGTAGAAGCAGATATGGAAATGCATGTGCTTTTGTGACCTGTGTCTTACGAGAAGGTTGAGGTAGAGTCTGGAAGGAGTGTAAGTTCACATGAAGTCACATGGGAAAGCTGGGAATGACAAAGAAAATGGAAATTCTAAGTCCCACTGGTTCAGTCTTGATAGTATATAATACAGTCTAAGAGCATAGCAGGATATTAAGATGAAAATTTCAGTAAAGAAGCTAAGGAAATAAATAGATTTCAATGGGAGGTACTCAATAAAGATGTATATTTTCTAAAATAAATTTTTGTGTATCTATGAGATCAACCTAAATGCCTTTATTCAATTGAAAGGATCCAAAAATCCCAGGATTGTTTTGTGACTTAGGTTTTTGAAGAGTAGGTGCTGTCTCACCTTCACCAATGAGAAGGGCTGGGTGAAGTGACTCTCACTCCAAGCTTAGTTAGGAGAGATGCTTCAGTGAGACCATTTCAGGGAGCCTGACATGTGATACCTTAGGGCTATGAGGATTGGGGTTGATATTATACATGAGAACTCTAGAGGCTGAGAAAGGAGAATGGCTGATGCTAAATGAGGGTCAAAGAGAGATGATGGCAGAGGACAGCCTGCCCCAGGGTGTTGAAGTAAACAATATGTGATTTTCCTTACATATGAGAGGTGAGCCACGTTTGTGAAAGAACCAGTGTGCACGTTCAGAAGAATTGTCCAAGGAGCATTTAGAACAGAAAGTATTTCTCAGGCAATAGAAATTCTAGTAATTATACATTCTTGGGGGTTGAGGAAGAAACTGTAAAAAACAGGCTGGATTTTAAGCCTCAAGAAATCTGCAGGTGACCAAAGCCAGTGGTGGGGGAGAGGAGAGTGTCTATGAGTGTCTGCAGTAGTGCCTTGTAAGAGAAAAAGATTCCTGGCAGAAAAAGGAAACATGAAGCCACCTTCCAAATTTATCAGTAAAATTAAGCTCATCCTCCCTCCTTCACCCTCTCAACGCTCTCTCAACCTGGGGAGGGGAGAGAAGATTCAACTATAATCAAACATAATATTTTCATTATTGTGAGAGGATATGTACTCTAATTTCTGAATGAAGACTGTGTTTGGTAGCTTTAAATGATCACAGGCTTTTTGATTAACCAAGAATGAGCAGAAAAGTCATGGTCTTTGCCTAAGTTTTCAAAGAAGGGCTAGAGAAGAAGGAAACCCAGTGAGAAATTTTAAATCAAAAGTGAGATTCACAGTTGCTATCGGATTGCATTCTGCAAATCCTGTCTGTTCGATGAACAGATTACATTCATATCTATTTTATTTCTCTTTCCCTACTCATAGCTCTATGGAAAAGACTGTGAAGTAGAAAATGGTAGAGGCCCTACTCGGGGGTACTTTTGTAAGCTGAAGTTGGTTGCTACTAACTGAGGCAGCTGGAACAGTAGATAGTGCTCACTTCCATCTCTTAACTTTCTTACCACTTAATATCAACAACCACTTGGTGGATGAGGATGCTTACAAAGGGAATGATCAAAATTGGGTAAACTTTTCTGAGTATCCCGTTTAGAGAATAGGAAACATATTTTAAATCTGCCTAGATGATTCTTCTCTTCATGTTCTAGCCACAGTCCTCTGTGATCAGTAATGCATTCACTATAACAGTTCTTTTATTTTTTTAGTTATATAATTTTATGATGGATACTATCGCAAAGAGAAGGTTTTACCTGTGTGAATGTTTACTGAAACGTGTTAAAGACCATCTTGTGATTAAGGTATATCTAAAATACAGATAAATGCATTATTTTTAACTTCTTAGTATTTTTACAAATACATTCTGATTCTGGGACAAGGACACCTTGAATTTAAGTGCGATAGTAAATGCCAGGAAAACAGCACCTGCAAGAATCCAGAATGCTCTCTGCCTAACTGGTGGTGCAATAAATCAATATGCCAAAGACCATAATAAAATTATAGCTCTGAATATTTATGTTGGAAGGTGAATGTTATGGGTTGAATTTGTCCTCCCCCAAATCATATGTTGAAGTCCTCATCCTTAGAACTTCATAATGTGACCTCATTTAAAAACTGAGTCTTTACACAGATAATTCAGACTAGGTCATAAGAGTAGGCCCACTCTACTAGGACTGGTATCCATCTGAAAAGGGGAAATTTGGATACAGAGCTGGAAACTTTGGACAATCTTTACTCCATGTGAAGATACATGGGAAGAAAGTCATGTGACTGAAGTGATTTATCTGCAAGTGAAGAAAACAGCAAGCATTATCTGCAAAGACCAGAAGGAAGAATTCTCCCCTAGAGCCATCTAAGTTAGCATGACTTTGCCAACACCTTGATTCTAGAATTCTAGCCTTCAAAACTGTAAAAGAATAAATGCCCGTTGTTTCCTGCCACCTGTCTGAGGTACTTTGTTACAGACATCCTGGCAAACTCATATGATAGGTTTATTAAGGTGTTAGAAGAACAGAAATTGAAAGTGAGGTTTACAAAAACCATAAGAATTTTGGGGAAAGAAAACCCACCTGATATAAATTTGGGAGAAAGGTAACTTTTCTGAGTCCGGCCAGAGAAAGCACAACTTATGTTCATTAAAGTACCCTAAGATTTTGTGCATCACATGGGTTTCTTTCTGAACAATATAATCATAGGAATTCAAGAGGTCAATAGCTACTAAAGTAGGCTGGGAGGAAAGAACAAGAGCTGAAGGGTGGTAATACATTAAGTTCTCAAAAAGCTATTCTGAAATACCAACCTTTCTTGTATTTTTTTTTATTATTACCTTTTTTTGGTACATTTTTACTTTCCCAAATTAATTACAGGCGTTTGGAGTCAGAGACCATGTTTTATAATTCTTAAAATCCTTTATAAAATAGGACATTTCCTTGCACATAGTAGGCCTCTAATAAATTCAGAGTAAAGTAAGACTATCATTCTGGGGCAAGATTATATTTTGGGGCCAGATATACTTAAATCCTGTATAGGCAGCTACATATTCTTCATTACAAAAGCTCAACTCTGTGCTATGGTTGTTTTTTTTTTTTTTATATCTACTGCATTTTAATTAGCTTTGATTAACAGTGCAAAGAGCTAAAGAAAAACAGCATCCATTTCTATTTTTTTAAGTCAATATGCAGGGGATTTACATTCACTAGTCTGTCTAACGCTTTCACATATCACCAGCAGAATTGGGCCCCAAGCAATTTATTCATTTGCAGCCATAATAAATGACTCAGGGGATTGAAATGGTGAAAGAGTCTGTCATTTGAAGATTTGTAGTGATTGGTTATGATAGGAAAATGAATCCTACAAAGCCAACTAGAGTACATATAAAGAATTCATTGCTTCAGTTACCACAAAAATGAAATACCAAAAGGTTTCGTTCCTACATATAAAACAAAAATAACTGGTAATATCACGTGGAAAGCAAAAATGTTGGAACAACTGAAGCCCGTAACAGTTACGCATGTAAAATAGCACAGGCCCATCTAGCCGTTAGGCAGCCAAACATAGTACATAAGACTTGTAAAGACTCCTTGTCATTCTAGACATTGTCTACTATCTCTTGGCTACACACTCATGGTTTGGTACAATTCTTTCTATCCCCGGGGCTAGAAGCCTGAAAACTCTGTTTTCAAATTCCCTTACCAATGAGTTTCCTGTCACTATGTGTCAATGGGAGGTACCACTTGGAGATCAAAAGACCAAAGCCAAAGAGAGGCCCTTTCTGCTTATTGTAGTACCTCTAGCAGCAATAGTGGAAACAGTGAGCAAAGAGTGTGACCACAGGCAGCAGCATACTTGGCAAGTGCAGCAACCTGAAGGAGTTGCAGGCTCCCTTAGCAAATGCGGAGCTCCAAAGGCACTCTCAGTCGCAACCCCAAGCACATCAGTAGGGCTCCAACCAGTTATAAGTAGCTCCTTAAACTTTAATAAATGCTTCTTTGGCCCCTCGTTCTTCTCTCTTTTGCTTTGTTGCTATGCAACATCTCCAGTTCCTTATGTCAAACCTCACTCTTCTTGATATATCTAGAAAGGTGTCTTTTTTCCTCCTTAGACACTCACTGAAGCAACATTATACCAAGTGTGTCCCTAGAAACTAATTAGTGTGGAATGGGTTATGTAATTTGATTAAGTCTAAATATAGTTGCCATTCTATTGCCAGTAGAAAATGGCAAAATAGTTCACGTCACACAGTGTGACAAAGCAGCAACTGAAATTATTCCTGGTGATGCCTGAAAGGATGTGCCTATTCATGGCCAAGCCTGAGGATGCCAACGTGAACACCGTCATGTTCATGGTGGACATGATTTCAAGGACTACAAGGACGGAGCAGTAGTTAGGTAGTTTCTGATTATATTAGAATGATTACCAAAAAAAAAAAAAAAAAAGGCTTTGCATTCTTGGCTCAGGTTAGGGATGGGGATGTTCTGCCCTTCTGAGTTCAGAGGAGTATGCTACCAAAAATCAGAGCCCAGGTTTGATTTCATGTGTTGTAGAATTTCAACATAAGTTGACTTCACAGCTTAAGTATGCCTCTTATGTAAAGATCAGGGTATTGTTTAACAAAGAATAGAAATGTGAAAATTGGAGTGAAGATCTAAGTGTGGATAGAGATTAATCTGTAAATTCTGAAATTCCAATTCCCTATGAGCCTCATTTTCCAGAAGACAGTTTTTATTTACCAAGGAAATGGAAACTAACTTTCATTTGCTTCAAGAACCTATGAATTGGGGTGGTGCTTTTGGCTCAAGGGAGTAGGGTGCTGGGCCCATATACTGGAGGTGAGGTGGTGGGTTCAAACCCGGCCAGCCATGGCAAAAAGAAAAAAAAGAAAGAAAAGAAAAAAAACCTATGAGTTTAACTGAGGCAATTATTTCGCAAGAAAATGATGATTATTCTTAAGATACACCCTCATTCCAACTAATTGTTTTCATGCCCAAAACTAGGGACAGATCTCTTCAAGTCTAGGCTTAAGAGAGCAAAGTTTGACCTAGAAGGAGACGGTTTATTACTGAAGGAACTAACAAATAATTAATATTGGCAGAACACTGGGTGATACGTGTAAGAAAAGATTCTAAGCCTGTTATAAACAAATAAATCTGGAATTAGTTACATAATCTTTTAGGCCAAAGTGGACAAAACAATGAATTAAAGGTGTTACATTGATCAGTTGGACATGGTTCTCACAATTTGCTTGGCTGGTGGCTAAATCACTGATTCTATAATAGTGACAGGTATTTGATGATTCTGTGATGGCAAAACTTGCCTGGAATAATTTTTAAGATGAAATCCAAAGAGGTAGATGATAGGAATTCTGCAGTATATTTATCATGTGCTGTGGCTCCCCTGGGATGGGCCAGATGATTCTTCATTCACCAGGGCATTATGGAAGCCCACACAACAGCAAAACTGGGATCCATGAAAAGCGTACAGTGGCTGAGCTCTGCAGGACCTTATTATGGGAAGTGACATCAATGAACAGAGCTACTTGATTTCAGTGGTAATAATGAAGTAGCAGAAGGCAAATGACAAAAAGGATGCAGTTACAATAATGAGCATGAGGGCTGGAGTGGCTGCTAAAATGTTTGTCAAGAAGGTATTTTTAGTATGGGCTAATGATCCAAGGTCTTTCAGATAGAATTCGATGAGAGGTTGGAAAACTATGGCCCAAGGGTCAAATCTGGAATGCCATACATTTCATAATGCAAGTTTTATTGAAACTCTCCCTTGTTATTTCATATGTGTGTTTCTATGACTGTTACCACTCTATCGTGGTAATGAGATCATATAATCTGAAATGGCTCACATAATTACTACCTGACCTATCACAGGAAAGCATTTGCTCACTCTGAATTAGATGATTAACCAACTGTTGTATAGATGTATGTACAGCCAGTCCTCAATAGCCATCATTTCCATATCTATGGATTCAACCAGCTGTGGATCAAAATACAGGGGGGCCATAAAGATCATGTGTAATTGCATGGAACCTGTTGTTTTTTTAAAATACAGGGTGGCCATAAATATCATGTGAAATTTCATGAACTTTATGGCCATCCTGTATTTGGTGAAAAACAATAAAAAATAATATATGACTGGGTGCAGTGGCTCCCAGCTCCCAGCACGTTGGGAAGGTGAGGCAGAATTGCCTGAGTCCAGAAGTCAGGCTGCAGTGAGCTATGATTGTTCCACTGCACTTTAGCTTGGGTTATAGAGCAAGAGACTATTTCTAAAAGAAATGAAAATTTAAAAATACAAATTAAAAAAAGGTATAACAACTATTTATATAGATTTACAACATATTAAGTATAACAAGTAACGTAGAGATGATTTAAAGTACATGAGAAGATTCTGTAGGTTACATGCAACAACCATGTCATTTGATATCAGAGATCTGAGCATTTGAGGATTTTGGTATCCGCGGGGGATCCTGGAACTCAAATCATTGCAACCCCTTCTAGTCAGTTTCCTCACATCTAAGGTGAAGTTACTATATCAAGAGAGAGACCAAGTGAGGTGCTTAGGGTCACATAGACAGATGGTTGCCAAATACAAAAATAAACATTCTTGGCTCCTGACTAGAGACTCTGAACTTATATCCAAATTTCCCTTCCTTGGGAACTATAGCATCATGTATAAGAAATACAGATTGTATCATAGCTGATACAAATTCAACTTGATATTTAGATAAGGTAGGTGTGGAGAGAGGGGTGGGCGTGCATCCAAGCACCCAAAGTAAGTACAATACGAATTGAATGTTCCATTGTCTAGTCTTAATTCCTACATGACTTTCTGAATGGGAATGCCCTCTCAGTCTTTGATAAGACCATCAAGTATGACCTACAGAATCAGTCAGAATTTATTAAGGTATCGTTCAAATGTATGTGGTCCTACCAATAAAGAATACTTCTTAATAATCCAGATCCCACTTGTAGTTTTGGTACTACATAGCAAATTATTTAAAAATCTTGAGAGCCATAGAGTACAGATTCTATCAAATAAGGTGGGAGCCAGGGGGGGCAGAGCAGATTTCTGTGAGATGATTAGGTTAATTAGGTAGCATTGTTTTGTGGTGAAGGAAGCAGGAGCTTGCTACTGTCTTATTTTCTAAGTGATAAAGTTGAAGGTAGCGTGACTGTGGCAAGGGGCTCACCCCAGTGATTGGAATCGCAGATGGACAGACCCTGCTATCTGCAGAACTAGACTGGTATCCACCCGTCTGGGTGTCTGTCCACATGTCTAGATATTTCTTGTGGTGTATATCTTTTTACTCGCTTGATTTCAACTTGTCCATGATTTCAACTTGACCATAAAAAGATGCTGCTAAATTGCATGAAACAACATAAATAATGTGTTAATGGTTATTGTTTTTGATATCAGACATATTCATTTATAGTGAAATACAAAAAAAATATTTAAAACACAAAAACTATAATACTAATAACTTTGTATTAGGGAAACTGGGTTTGCTTTTTCACATATTTAAAACATAAGCAAGATTTTTACCTAATAAAGTAACTCTCAATCATCTTACAATTCCAGTTAAAATACAAACACAGTCCAGCAAGGGGGAAGGGAGGGGGAGGGCGATTGGTGGAAGGAGGTTGGGCATCATGGTGGGATCTCACCTAATGTGCACAATGCAAGGGTATATTTCAAAATCACTAAGAGTAAATGTTAAATGTTTTGCCACAAAAAATAAATGAGGTGATGGTTATGTTAATCAGTTTGATTTAAGCATTCCACGTTATATATCAAATCATCACATTGTACCCTATAAATGTAAACAGTTACGATTTTGATTTAAAATTTTAAAAAGGCAAAAAAAAAAAGTGAAGAATTAATTTAGATGTGTGTTTCAAGTTGAAATCGTACCATGTGGTACTGCAACATAGAACTTAAAAATAATCATATTTATAAGTTGTATTTATAAAACACAGAAGCATTACTTCTTAAGGTTCATCCAACAATTGAAGTAATTAAATGGAAATCAAATGCAGTGTATTAAATTTACACATGCACTTTAAAAGTTTGAAGTTGTTTAATTAACTAAATTTGTAAATTTGATCAAGCAGTAATCAGACTTCCTTAAAGATAATTACTAAAATTGTTACACTTATAAATAGAATAATAACTTTTATATGCCAAATTGAAAAGCTTAGGGAAGAACCAGGTTTATATATTTATTATTAGTGGATGGAATATTAACTTAAATAAAGTAAATCTCTCAATAATTATTTTTGTACTTCAGAGCCACAGAGTAGACACCAAAAACAGTAGATGTTTTTAAACTAAATATATAGAGGATAGTATTTTCCACACAACAAGGTTCTAAATATGAGTTAGCTAGCCCAACCTGTGTTCCCACTGACACTGAAGATGCTGTGTTTGTTGAAATACATAGAAATCATATCCAATGAACTCAGCCCTACTATGAAACTAATTTATAACTTTCATATGAAAGCCATAACCCAATTATAGCTCAAGAATATGGGAAAAGGGAAAGGGTAGGGGGAGGGGAGGGCGCAGGATGGGTGGAGGGAGGGTGATTGGTGGGACCACACCTTCCGTGCATCTTACAAGGGTACATGTGAAACTTACTAAATGTAGAATATAAATGTCTGGACACAATAACTAAGAAAATGCCATGAAGGCTATGTTCACCAGCTTGGTGAAAATATTTCAAATTTTATATGAATCCAGCACATTGTAAAAAAAAAAAAAAAAAAGAAAAAAGAAATACATAGAAATCAAAGTTGGTAAAACTTTGCAGACTAGAATTTTCAGGGTTAATTTTGGCCATAGCCTTTTTACTTTTTTCTTTCCTTTTCTTCTTCTTTTTTTTTTTTTTTTGCTTTATTTAAAACTCCCCATGTAAGAGAACTGTGTTCCTAGGGAATTTAGACCATTCACTCCCAAATTTAAGCCTTGAAAGGAATTTGGGATCTCATCAGTTCCAATTCCTCCTTTCACAACAAGGGAGGGGAACCTCGGAGATGTAAAATATCTTTAGCACAGAGACAGAGCATGAAAGAGCGGGAGCCAGATCTCCCGCCAGTTATCCTCTCTAATTCCTAGTATTTAACCCATCAAGTCTTTCAACATTTGACCCCTGAGCCAGGTCATCACTTTAACCTCCAATTTAGAAATGGGAATCAGGAAATGAATGCCACATTATGCAGTGATATCGTCATTATCAGAACTCGTCCAGCTGAGATCCCAGAGCTCTGTGTTTTCACAAGGCCCTGTTGCTTTCATTTTTCAACCTGGCACCTTCTGTTGCCACTAAGTATTCACTTGGAGTTCTTTTAAAAGGAAAGTTTCACACACTTCCCATGGCCTCTATGCTCTCATAGAAGGAGTGACATTTGAGAATTCTGACAGTAAGACATCTCTGACTTCAATCACAGAGTGTGAAAATGAATATTTTCCACATGCAACTTTGAAGGTTGGTGCTCTTTTAACATAGCCTTTCAGTTTTACTTGAGATTGACTGCAGGGAATTGGATGGTAGTTCAAGCAGCACAACAGAGGATGTTTGATAATCAGTGCCCAGTGTAAGAGGAAGGATGATGAGGCTTCTGTCGCGCCAAGGCAAGGCGAAGCCCATGGCACAGAGAGAAAGATAATTGATTCAAAGGAATTTCGTGCTCCCAAAGAAGACTTCTGTAGCAAATTGCGTGTGCTCAAAGTCTACTCTCTACCTGGTATTGGTGTTGCTTCCGTATATATTTTTTCAAATTCCTATTGACCAGGGAATTTTGTACAGTACTGGTGGGTCTTGACTCAGAATAAATGTGTGTCTGTACACATGTTCTTTCTATTATTTAACTGATATGGTTATACGTTTATATACAGTTTAAGAATATAGGAGAGACTATTACTAAAAAGAAAACAAAGATACGGTAGATGAATACCTTTTTTCTTCTTGATTTATTTGGAAGAAGAAATTCTCTTTTTATATAGGCTAAGGAATACTTCAGAGTTTGCAACAAAAACATCCTATGGAAACCAGGAGAGTTAGGGCACTAAAAACATTGAATACCCTGATGTTAGATAACTTCTTTTTTGTTCGCTATAAACCCCACAAGATCTTATCATTTTGATTTAAGACTAAAAGACTAAAAGACTATCCACCTGCTCATTCTTTCTGTTGCTCTTCACCCACTTCTGCAGATCTGGGTTCCTATTATTTTATTTCAGCCCATAGATTTATATTTAATATTTCTTGTAGTGTATGTCTATAGAGACAAATTCTCCCATCTTTTGTTTGTCAGAAAATGTTGTATTCCACCTTCATTTTGGAAGGATAATTTTGCTAAATTTGGGATTCTAAATTGACAGTTTTTCCCTTCCTTTGGCTCTTTACCAATATTGTTTCCCTGTGTCCCGGTCTCCATTGTGTCTGATAAAAAGTCAGCCATCATTTGTCACTTTTCTAAGTATTCCCGTTTATGAAACCTATCTCCCCACCAACCACAGCCTCCACTTTACAGAGGATTTTTAAAAAAATCTCTTGATGTGTTGTTTTAAACAGTTTCACTGTGATATATCTGGATATACTTATCTGGCTTGAGGACTCTCCACACTTGGATCATTACACTGATGTCTTTTATTAAATATGCAAAATCCTCTTCCATAGTCTCCTCTGATATTTCTGTCTGTCTCCACTTCTAAGATTCTAATTATCAGACATGGATATTAGAATATTTGATATTTTTCTGTGTGTCTGTTATAACTTGAAATGTGCTCCACAAAAATAAATATGTTGCAGACCTAACACCCAGTACCTCAAAATGGGACTGCATTTGAGATAGTGTCTGGTCATTAAGTTAAAATGAGGTCTATGCTGTAATCTAATCTGGGTTTAGGGCTGTAGGGTGGGCTGTAATCTAATCTGGCTAGGCTTTATAGGAATAGTAAATTCAGATGTGGCCATGTGCAGGGGGAAGACCATGTGAAGACTTAGAAGATTGTCATTCCCAAGAAAAGAGGCGTCAGAAGAAACCCACCTTTCTGACACTTGGATTCAGATTTTTAGCCTCCAGGATTTTGAGAAGATTAATTTCTGTTGCTTAAACCACAAAAATATCTGCAATATTTTGTGATGGTTGCTCTGACAAAATCTGACAGTGTTCATATGCTTTTTCAGTTCAAAAAATTTACACTTATCTGCCTACTAGCTCACTAAATCTTTTGTAATTCTCTGTCCCATCTGCTTATTAAGTCTATTTAAAAGTTTTCATTTTATATATTTCATTTTGTTCTTTATTACAGTTTTGATCTCTCTGCTGAAATTCTCCATGTGCTTGTATACGTTGTTTACCTTTTCCACAAAATCCTTTAATATATTTGCCATCACTAGATCCTTTAATATGTTTATCACAGTAACTGCAGAATCCTTTTGTTATAAGCCTTTTGTGATAAGATATCTGGGCCATTTTCCGTCTGCTTCTATTGACTATTTCTTTTTTTGGCCATCGGTGACATTTTCCTGTTTCTTCACATCTCATAATTGTATGTTATACATTGTGTATACCTAGACAGTAGAGGTAGAAGTCAATAATATTCATCTCTTCTGTCAGACCGCCCCATGGTGGGCTGAATCAATCTCAACTTCAGAGGAAGTGAGTCAGCTATAAATAGGTTTCAGTCCACTATTGGTTTCAAACGTTCGGAGCCTCACCGATGAGTTAATACTCTTTTTCTTCCAGTCCTACACTTGGCTTTCTGTGCCGGAGGAGACCATTCTTTACCCTGGTTCCTGCTGCCAACCACTGGAGGATGTGTATAGTACATTTGATAAGGATCTAGAGTACCTTGGTGAGTACCTAGATCCATTTGCCCATCCCTGTCTTTGGAAGCCACTGGTTCACACTCATTGCAAACCCAGCAATCCAAAGAGGTTTTCTCTCAGTTCTCATGCCTTGCCTGAGCTTCCAAACGGTCACTGTCTTTCACTCTAAGAAGACCCATGCTCCTCACAAGAGATATTTTACTTGTGAGTTTGCTTCTTAAGATGACTTGTTACTACTTAAATTTTAGTTAATTAAAGCTTCTTTGTATTCTCTGCTCTAAAAATTGCTTCTTAACTGACTTTATAACTCATTGGGATAGTTTTTCACTGTAGGCAGGAGTGTGATCATGTCTTAACACTTTCTGCACTTTTTTTTTTTTTTTTTTGCCATGGCTGGGTTTGAACCTGCCACCCCCAGCATATGGGGCCGGCACCCTACTCCTTTGAGCCACAGGCACCGCCCCACTTTCTGCATTTTAAGTAGAAGTGGTGGTGTTACTTTATTAATGGCTAGGTAAGACATTCAACCATGCTTGAGGCAGAGCTCAGCCAATGAAAGGTAATAACATTAACAAGAGCACACAGGTGTCAAAAATATGTAGCATGAATGGAAAATGTCAAACAGCTCAGATTGGATGAAGTATTTGATATATGAAGATGTATGGTGGAAAATGAGTGGATGTTGTAGATATCTATGGGTTTTGGTAGCACAGTATTCCATCCCTCATTCTAGAATAGCGCCTTCTATTTGGAGAGCTGCCCCTCACCTCATCCAATGATTTTATTTTGACAGAGTTGTTAACACCAAGATAAGCATGGTGACTCAGCCTAGATAACTCAAACACCATATCTCTCAGTTAAATGTGCAGTTACGTAGTATGAGACCCATAACAACCTGGTGAGTGTCTCTCCCTGGAATTTACACACACTGAAGAAAAGGAGAAGAAAAGCCAAACTCTCTATGTGCTGGTGAGGCCTGCCTGGAGCCGAAAACCAGAGATGAGAGGTGACTCGGAAGCTAGTCACTCCCCATTAGTTTAAAAGGCTTTTTTGCTTAAAATAGTTTAAGCTGGATTCTGTCACTTGCAATCTCAAAACCTAATTAATACTAAACCCTCTTTCTTTATCTGTAACAAAATATTTAGATTTAGTTGCTCTGTTATAACTATCAAGTCCTTTTCAGGGACTTCTTCTCAGCCTATTATTTCTAAAACCAATGCAAAAATAAAGAAAATAATCACCATTACAGATTTTATAGTACTGCTTATGAACCACTTCATTTAATCACACTTTTAAAAGACCATTGTCATCAATGTTATTCTAGACATGAAGATATTAGGACACAAAGAATTTAAATGACACGTAATATGACTTAGGTTATATAAATGGTACTAGAATGTTAAAAAATATAGCTTTTAATTTGATGACTTGGCAATTTTCTTCTCTTTTATTCCACAAAATACATTTACTCACAGGATAATTGTCTACATAATTCTGTTATTGACCCTGGAATTCTGATTTGACTCTGTTTTATTTATAGTCATTAAAATGCACCGAACATTAGTATATCAATAATGATTTAGCAATTTAAATCCAAATTATGGACAAAACAAGAGATTTTATTAGGTATACCTGACCAAAATATGGTTCTAATATTAAGCTACCATGTATAGGGAAATAAATACATAAGTAAATCAACATAATAGAAATGATATTTCATAGTTGTTATCAGAGATTAAAACTATATTCTCACTTCTCAATTAATTTGTCTAATGAATTAATATATATCTCTCTGATCACAAGCTCCATGAAGACCACAGTCATGTCCATTTTCTTTGTTACTGTTTTCCAGTCCCTCCTTTAGTGTCTGATATATACATAATTTGTATTCAATAAGTATTGGGAAGCTGAATGAATAAATGAGAGACTGTTCAATTTTAAAATACAGCAAGATTACTTCTGGCTGAGATGATCAGGAAGGTTTTTTGCAGCAGACAGCATTTCACCTAGGCTGGCTGGGATTTGAATTAGATTGGGTCTGAGGCAGGGGAGCTGCGTAAACAAGAACACACAGGTGTCAGAATATGCAGCAGGTATGAAGAATGCCAAATAGTTCAGTTGGTTGGAGTGTTTGATATATGAAGGTGTGTGGTGGAAAATGAGGTTGGAAAGGAGGTTTGGGACTGGAGGGTCTTTTATTTCAATCTTAGGAGTTTTACTTTCATTTGGTAGACAATGGGGAGTCTGTGAAGGATTGCGCCCTGGGGAATGAACAGAGCTATGGTACAGGATGATTAATCTGGGAGATGTCTGCAGACTGGATTATAATGTGGAGAGATTGGAGGTAAGGAGACAAGTTAGCTATAAATTGCAGATGGATAATAAGGAAGTCTGGAAACAGACTAAAAGAAATGGGAGCAGAGATAAAGTGATAGATAGTAATTTTCTTACTATTAACAACTGTGATGGCCACAACAGTCATTTTACAGGCACTTGTGTAGGGGTGGGGATGTATCATTTTATTGTTTTCACAAAGCAATCCAATAAAGTATATAATATTATTATCATTTTGCCCTTGAGAAAACTCAGTGCACTTCAGTCATACCCAGCAATAGGTTGAGCAGGATTCGAACACAGATAATGTTACTTTTGAACCTAAGCTCACAGCAACTCTTAATAATGCCAAAGTAAAATCAGAAATCCTGAGTAACTCTCTAGATATGTACTTAAAAGGGAGAGTTTCCTCCTCCTTACCTATAGTATTTCAAATTTCTAATAGTTATAGAAGAAAAAGTTTGTAGTTATATTTAGGCTATATAGGATTATGATGCTTTCACAGTATCCAGATAGAGTTCTAACAGGCAATTTGAAATGTAAGACTCAAAAGACAGTTTGAAAGTGGAGATTTAGAAAGTACTAGTACAGAGGATACATTGGAAATCATTATTGCTAAGATAGAATATAGGAATCCAGAACGGGGGAGGGGGGGACAAGGACCTACCCTTTAAGGATGTTTACACAGATCAGAAAGAGAAGGAAGAAGAGAATGAGAGGAAACAGTTAAGACAAATGGTATTGTTGGTTGAATAGTGTTCCATAAAAACATAGGTTAAAGTCCTAAGCCCCAGTACTTTAGAATGCTGCCTTACTTGGAAATTGGGTCTTTGCAAATCTAACTAGCTTAAGATAGGACCATAAATCAGGGAAGGGGCTTGGATCCAATATGACTGATTATTTAATAGAAATAAATAGGTTTATAAAAGAGGAGATTTAGACACAGATATGCACAGAGGGAAACAATTTGAAGACAAAAGGAGACCATGCCCCTAGGATTGGAGATGAGGCATCTAAAGAGCCCCAAGGATTGCCAACAAATTCCAGAAGCTTCAAGAGGCAAGGAAGGATTCACCCCCTGGAGTCATCACAGAGAAATGGCCCTGCCAACACTTTGATTCTGTACCTCTAGTCTCCAGAACTATGAGACAAATTTCCATTGTTTTAAACCACCTTGCTATGGTAGCCTTAGGAAATAACTACAGAAAGCAAACCAAGAGATTCTTGGAAAACACAAATGCACATGTACATAAATATACAAGCAGGACCTGACTACTTCAAAAGGATAGGAGTGGTCAAATAATGCTAACTGCTATAGAAACATCCTTGAGTATAAAGACTGAGTAAATTCTACTTTATTTGATAGGTGCTGAATGCTTACCAGTGAGGGGGTTTTAGTGTAGTGGGATAGGAAGAGGCATACTTTAAACTCAAATACTTCCAAATACCAGGCAGCTAAGTATGTGAAATACTAGATTGTATGAGTGGTAAAGACCGTGACAAGCTGAAGACAGCAGGCTGCATAAAGCCATTCTTTTTCTTTCTAATTACGGGGATGGCAGAGAAAAACACATCTGCAGTCTATGAATGCACATTCTTTGTATCAATAAATGAGTGTGTTATCACTACTCCCCCAAATCTGATGATAGAAGGAGGAACAGAAAGAGAAGTTTAAGGGGGTTACAGGGCCAAAGAAAAAAAATTTTAAAACACTGGAGAATATTGTGGGTTGAAGCTGAACTTTCAGTGCAGAAATAGAAATCAATGGCACATATTTTGTAATGGTGTATAACTTCATATATAATTATAAAACTATAATTTAAAAAATTACAAATAATTTGATAATGATTTGTACATAGGGAATAATATCAAAGCTCCTAAACTAACTGCCTTGAGAAGCTGTGTTCTTTCATTAATAATAGTATTGTTAAAATATTTCTGAGGGCAGCGCCTGTGGTTCAGTGAATAGAGCGCTGGCCCCATATACTGAGGGTGGTGGGTTCAAATCCAGCCCCAGCCAAACTGCAACAAAAAATAGCCAGGCATGGTGGTGGGCACCTGTAGTCCCAGCTACTTGGGAGGCTGAGGCAAGAGAATCACCTAAGTCTAAGAGCTGGAGGTTGCTGTGAGCTGTGACGCCATGGCACTCTACAGAGGGTGACAGAGTGAGACTCTGTCTCCAAAAAATACATATATATATATTTGAAATAACTAGTCTCACTTAGAAATTAGAAATCACTTTATGAATCTCACAAGAAATTCAGTATCATTATGTAATAGGCATAATACCACATTGAGATGAATTATTATTATTAAAACATAACTGTCTCAATTTTTCTGACTTTCTTTGAATAACAATAAACTCTTACCTTAAAGGTGACTTTTGCCCATGACCTAGGAGAACCTTACATCTGTTTTGGCAAAACTGTGTTTTTCAAGAAATTTATTTCATTTCCTCCATCAAATACATAGGCATGGAATTGTTTATAGTATCCGCTCATTAGCCTTGAATGTCCATAGTGAGGGCCTTTCTTTCTCATATTCCTTATTCATCATTTTTGTCTTCTTTTTCTTGCCAACTTTTGCTCGTGGTTTATTTTATAAATGTGTTCCCCAACACCAATTTTTGACATTGCTAATTATTATCTACTACATGTTTTCTTTTTTTTATTTCGCTGATCTCTGTTCTTATCTTTTATTATTTTCTGGATTCTACTTACTTTGCATGTAGTTTCTGTTCTATTCCTAACTTCTCAAGATGAAAACTCAGGTCACTGATTTTACACCTTTCTTCTTCTCCAATCTAGACCTCTAAAGTCTTACATGTCTCTCTAAATGCTATTTTACCTGCGTCCTACATATTTTAATAACTGAGGTTTTCATTGCTTTTCAGTTAAATATTTTCTAATTTGAATTTTTACTTGGATGTACAGATTACTTAAAAAGAAATAAGTTTATTTTCAAATATTTGGGTATTTTTGGTTGATACCTTAATTCATTAATTTGATTTAATTGTGTTTTGGTCAGGTAATGTCATTCGTAAAATATTACTCATTTTTGGAATTTATTGAGATTTACTTTATGATTCAACATGTGGTCAATCTTGGTGAAATCTATATGAAGACCACCTTTGGAAAATAAGGTCCATTCTGTAGTCTGGAGTTTTACTGCCCTATAAATGCCAGTTAGATCCTGTTGATTGATCTCCATCATCTTCATTAATATTTTTTGTATACTTATTTTATCAATACTGAGAAATGTGTGTTATAATCTCTTACCCTGCAAATTTGTCTATTTTTCCTGTTTATTAGTTTTGCCTCTTGAAATGTGATGCTCATTTTTTAGGAACTTATATATGGAGGATTCCTATGTATTTCTCATGAAATGCTCCTTTTTTAAAAAATTTCATGTCCCTATTTATCTCTTGTAATATTCTTTATTTCGAAATTTATTTTGCTATGTATTTAATTTAGCCATACCAGTTTTCTTATGTTTTGGTTTACATTGTATCATTTTTCTATCATTTTAGTTTCAACTGTCTTTGTATTTAAATTGTATGTATTATAAATGGAATCCAGTTGGATTCTGCCCTGTTATTATTCTGATAATTTTCCTCTCTAAATGAGGTATTTATTTCATTTACCTTTCCTGTGGACATTCAAAAGGATGTGATGAAGGCATTGGAAAAATTCAAGAAGGAATTTCTGATATATGTGAATTGTAATAACTGCATTGGAATAAACAACTATTTTAAAGAAGATACTAGTAATAACATATGAATAGATTAATTTAGATGGAACACATTACTTTACATAAGTATCCTCCATTTGATGTGCCATTTACCACCAGAGTACTGCGACCCTTGGTTTACATAATACGTTTGTCTCTACTTTCTTAATAATTACAAAGTATTCTCTATTACTTTGCTGTGTTTAAGGCTTTTCAGCTTATGCTAGAGAACCCTCCCTACTTCCCATCACATATTTGATTATATCTAAGTTTCTAAAGATCAGATGGCAGCTTTTAGTTTATGAGAAGCCAAGAAAAGGCACATTCCTGATATTTTTATTTGATTAATTTTGGCAGGGTTGCTTTTTGCCAGCTTATTCACTTCACATGTGAACAAAAAAGAAAACAATAAATATTTTTAAAAATAACAGTCTCCATGGAGTCACATTACATTTGGCTTCTGTGGAATACATCTGATTGCGGATTTGACAGATGTAAATTAATATGGTAGTACCAATGAACTCATTTAATGACATATTTTTCTTGTAAGTATTTCTATTTTAGCAACATTTATTCTTAGTACCCCGAAAGTTCTTTGGTAGTTGTTCTTGCCACTTTAATGTTAAATGGCTCTAATTGCTGTGCTTTTATACTATTGATGAAAGTGGATGAAGCCATAATATCTAAGTTACTTACTCTATTTTCTGTGAAGGAAACATAACAATTACTCTCCATTTGGAAGACCATAATAAGCAGGGGAAAATAAAATTTAGGAATTCCTACATTTGGTACCTTAGTAACCATTTATGAAGTACTACTTGTCCATATAGATTTGATCACAATCATATAGCTATCACTTGAACCAGAAGTAAAATACAAATCATTTGGTAATAATTTTAATGTTTTTACCATTCCAATAAATTCTACACATTTTTCCCTTACTATATTTTCTCCAGTTTTAGGATGTGAGTGAGCCTCATCATGATTGGCTGGAATTATTCAAGTGTCCTCGCTGACCTTCTTACTTGTTGCCTCTGCCCATTATAATTCATCTTAAATTTTTTTAGAATTATTTTTCCTCAACCAAACTTAGATCACATTGACCACTGACCATTGGACAATTAGTCTAGAATGACTTAAATGGTTTTAGCGTGTCTATATCCAAAACTGTCATCCTCTGAGTTCCTAACAAGTCTGTACCAGAATTCTGAATTAGAATCCTTCCTGGCTTTGCCTTCTTTTGGTTTATTCTAAATTGTGCCATTTGTTCATGTAACAATAAAATTTAAAGGTTAGTTCATGTCTGCCAAATCTCACCTCCATTTAGCTTCTCTATTAGATCCATCATAATTGTTCTCTATTTGAGTTTGAAGATTCCACTCTTGCTTCGAAATTTATGGTAAATTTTCCCTATTCCCTGCTCCTCCTCTTCTCTTCCCCACAACACACACTATAGGGCAGGCAGAGTCCTTATTCATTTTTCTAGTTCTAGAAAATGAGAACAAGGCTCTGAATATCATAGCAGAAACTTGAAGTTTTTCCATTACATGACTGCCATTATGACTGGGTCTAAAGTTGAGGTTCTGGGACCCACTCAAGGACAAGTATTTTGTTTTTTATGTTTTTAAACTTTGTGTGTATTAGAAATAATTGGGTTACATTACAACCCAAATAAGAGGGTTACAAATGACACAAATTAAACTCTAACAGGGTCGATTAAAAAATATCATTTGTTCTTTAACATAGTCAGAAGGCTAGATTTAAAGCTGGCTTAAGGCCTGGCTGTCTTCCCAACTCTAGCAATACCAACATGACTCTCTTCTTTTTGTATTTGTCTTTCTTTGTATTTTCTGTTCTGCTTAACTCATGATGGGATTAGGAAGAAAATTTCCATATCCCAATATTTTCCTTTTAAGAAACCCAAGGTTGACTCTCATTTGGAATATTTTGGGCCAAATCTCATTACTGATACATGGCATGGAATAAAATTCATTGACGTATTTTTCTTGTCCTATTCTTAGAACCTAAAACTTACTGTCTTCCTCTGTAGCTAAACCCTGAATTTAAAAAAAAAAAATGCATCCTTCATCCATGTGAGTCAAGGGACATGTAATCCATTGTTGTTCCCAAGCTTGTCTAGGCCAAATATCATAATTCCATCCCTTCAGGTAGTGAAGGGGTTAGTGAACGGGTACATGTGAACTAACTCTGGCCAACGAGACATGAAGTTTAGGCAACAGTGAGTGGAAATGGATCCTAGAAAAGCTTTCTGTTATTTAAAAAGAGAAGTAAGAAGAAATGGCTGCTTTTCCTCCCCTCTGGACATTGTCATGCCTGTATATGATTAATGGTACAGAGGCAGCCATCTAACTAGAGACCTAAGTATGATGTCTTCACAGGGAGAAGAACAAAGTCTAGAAAATCACAGTCAAGCAGAGCTCAAAGCCTGAAGAACTATTCCTACATCAGCACTGCCTTTCTCCTTCCACATATGTAGGCTATAAACGCATTTATGGCTGAAGTCAGTTTGACTTGAGATTTTCTTTTGCCGGCAAAAACATCATTGATACACTGGTGATGCTTGAGGGACCTGTCTGTGCATGTTTGACTCAGAAAACTTGGCTGGAAGCAGGTGAGAGTCCCAGGCTAGTGACTTAAAGTTAACCACAACAATTCCTTAAACATAATTATGAGTTTGCATTAAAACAAAGTAGTCTTTGCCCATCTAATTATCTATTGGGTATAAAAACATGGCTGTGAAAAATTGAAACACCTCATTCTCAGAGAACTAAAAAAAAAATCTCATACAGGGATTATTCAACAATAACAGATGCAAATTTTTGCTTAGCATTCTTCTACTGGGAGGGAGAGTAAATTGAGAGGCATTGTATTTCAGTATTAATTAAAAAGAAAAAGTGGTATTTTTTATTACATTCTCTCTTCGGGTCCAATAATTTACCTATACCCTTAGGATTCACAATAACTTTCTGGAAGAAAGTCAAATAATTAAAACACACTTTATATAACGTTGTTTAAAAAATATCAGAGTAACACAGTAAAATAAATTCCAAAAAAAACTGAAGACCCTGAAGAAGAATAAATCTGACCCTACAATCTCAAACATTCTCCCACTGTAGCTCCTGTCTGTTCACTGGCAGTGTGATAAGGTCAGAAGAGGGGACATTTGGAGGACAGAAAAAGAGTCGAGAGGGGAATTAAGTAAAAAGACAGGAGAAAACTAAATGAGCTTATTTTTTAAAGTGTGCAAAGTGTTAAGTGCCTCATTAGTTATATTCAACCTCATCAGGAGGTTTAACGGTGACAGTAAGAGCTACGAGAATATATATATAATATGTCCGTAACTTCCAGGACTCCCCAGAGACCCAAAGTGAAGTTAACTTTTCTCAAGTTCACCAAGTAGAGTGGCATCCTGCTGCAGTGACTTGTTCCCTTGGCAGAAGAGGAAGTCAGTAGCTGTGATTAAAACTCTGGTGGTGTTTTGCTGCAAGAACCCAATTTCCTGCTCTCCCTGATTTATGCTGTTTGGCCGGCAGTGATGTTTCCCTTTGAACTCTGTCTCCAACCCCCTACCTTCTTCCCTTTTCCAATGCGGTGCTCTGTCTTGAAATGTCAAGTCTCGCTGTGCAATTATGTAATCCACACGAATCAGGTGATTATGCAATTAGGAAAATGCTTAGGTTTTAGCTGTTTGTTCCTTAATCTTTCACTGAAGGCCCTGGCTGTGTCACTCTACACAAAGCTTTCTTTCCAGAAGTGGACGGCATCTCGTGGACATTCTTTTCTCTAGCTCATCACCTTGAAATCATTTTTGGACCCTATTTCTTTAGACTGTGAAGATTAACAAATCATTATTACAACAGGATGTTGGCTTAATCATATGCCAATATAAGTTTTCTCCAGAGATAGGCCACTTGGAAACTTTCTCTGCTCAGAAATAGCCTTTTCAATTCTTCCTGCTTCTGATTATTTCGGGACCATCCCCTGACACTATATTATGGTGCTAATAAGGCAAATAAACTTTGTATGCAAAAAGAAAAGAATGGTGGAGAAAAAGAGAGTAATGAAAATGTGATACAGTAGATGATACACTAAAGATACCCAATTTCTGTATCTGGGGAACTATAGCCAATGAAACACACAGTGACTCATGCTGTATTTTTGTATGTAATATAATGGCTAAAAATTAATGGCTCCAGTCTTTCCTTGTTGGAATGTGTAATCAAGATAAGAAGTAGAGATCTATGTAGTAAATTCTGTCCCTTTTTCCTCAAACCTTCTCTTTATACCCAACCCAACTGATTTATTAATTACTAAGGATAGGTTCCAGGATTATGATAAGAATAGTTCTATAGAAATGTATTCCACAGAAAATCAAAAGAGAATAAGGTAAAACATAAACAAAATCACCATAAACTCAGACAACTCCCTGCCTCTGAAATAAAAAAGAAACATTAGCAAATATCTATAGAAACCAAGACTAGCACTTTAAGATGTCCACACTACTAAACTCATTTGTTATTCAGTATTTCCCTGGGGAAGAAAGAGAAAGCCTCATTAAAGAACTTTTGCATTACATTTTTATCTCTTCAATTGGCTTTTTAGCCACATCCCTGTGTTTTACTTTTTAGTGGTTTCCCTAGGGATTATAATACACATTCTTAACTTATCACAGTTTACCATATATTAATATTATACCACTTCACATATAACATAAGAACATTACAATTGTGTAATTCCTCTTCTATCCTCCCATCTTTTCAATATTGTTGTAATAAATTTTATGTATGCTTACATTATAAACCACAAAATATATTGCTATTATTTTTGCTTTTAAAATGACTAATTTTTAAGGGCCGAGTGCAGTGGCTGTAATCCTAGGATTTTGAGAGGCGGAGGCAGGTGGATTGCCTGAGCTCACAGGTGCCAGACCAGACTGAAGCAGACCAAGACCTCATTTCTAAGAATAGACAGGTGTTGTGGCTAACACCTGTAGTCTCAGTTACTTGGGAGGCTGAGACAAGAGAATCGCTTGAGTCCAAGAGTTGGAGGTTGCTTTAGGCTGTCATGGTATGGCACTCTACTGGGGGCAACAGAGTAAGACACTGTCTCAAAAAGTAATAATAATAGAAAATAAAAATAAAAATGACTATTTTAAAAAATACATTGTAAAATGTGGGGTAAAAATTATGTATTTACTCACATATTTACTGTTTCACAACTCTTTATTCTTAGATGTAAATTCTCTTTTATTTAGCCTAAATGTTCTTTTTTAAAAAAACTTTCTATTTGAAAATGTCTTCATGTTTTTCTCCATTTTTGAAAGGTATTTTTATTGGACATAGAATTTAAGGTTGACAGCACTTAAAAATGTCAGACCATTGTCTTCTGGATGGTATTTCTCTGTCTGTACTATGATTTTCTCTAATTAGAATAAACTCTTAATATTTTCTTTACCACTGGTTTTCATACAGTTTACCAAGGTGGTTTTCTCTCCATTTTTCCTTCTTGAGATTTTTTATTTTGTATTTCTGTTACCTTGAGTTGCTATTTTCATCAGATTTGGAACAATTTTCATGCATTATCTTTTTTTTTTCTCTTTCTTTTCTTTGCTGGGGGCTAAGAGCATAAAGCATGTAGCTTAGTTTCTCTTTACTTTCTCTTCAGGAGGTTCAATTATTATCTCAACCATTTTCTCATTGGTTTGCTGAGGTGTTATTCACCTTTTTCTCCATCATCATTTTCTCTTTTTGCTCTTAGACAGGATAGTTTTTATTTCTCTTTCTTGAGCTACTAAGATTTTCCTCTTCACTGTTCAAATTCCTAAAAAGCCTACCCAGTTCATTTTTTCATTTCAGATACTTTATTTTATTCTTCTATTGTTTATTTTATTCTATTTTAACTATGGAGGTTACTTAGTCATTAACTTGGAATGTCAATTTTTTTTCGTTACATTTTTGAACCTGCCTATAAGACCATCTTAAAGTGCTTTTCTGGTAATTCTAACATCTCTGTTATCACAGACTCTGTTTCAATCAACTATTCTACCCTTCTCTACTCTCTCCACTGCCCCCTCCACTTTTTCCATTATAGATCATATTGTCCTACCTATTTTTATGTCCAGGAATTTTTATTAAATACTAGACAGTATATTGTTGAGAAATTGAGTGGTGATATTTACCATCTTTGAGATTTATTCAATTTGCTGGTTAATTTAGTACCAATTCTGCTCGATTCCATTGGGGCTATTTTTTTTTTTTTAAAGGTTTGTCAGGATGGGTTTAGAATAATCTCTATTCTGGCTCTACAGTTGCACTACAACTAAGGCAGATCCATTTGCATATGTCAATGGAATGACCAGGGTGATAGCAAAATGTCTCCATCCTGGTTGGTCAGATCCCCCAGGTTTCTAACCTGTGCAGTCTCTGGAATATTTGTTCAGCTCAGAGCTTCCACTTGTTCTTGCCTGCCGGCAAGATTTCTTGGTATCTTCCCTTGAGTATTATTTCCCTGAGTTTATTATGTGACCAAAGATCCTAGGGGGGTTAAATGCAAATATTTGGGACTTATTCTCCATACAGTTTCTTTCTCTCTTGTACTGTGTTCCATAATTTACAGTTACCTCAGCAGTCCTAAACTCAAATCTCTACTTGCTAAGCTCAGAGAGAACCTGCCATGGGCTTGATCTGCCCACGATGTGGTGCAAAAACTGATTACAAGGTGCCAGCTGGAACAGTGGTTGGACTCACCTCACATATTCACCTGTTCTAGTGAACACAGTCCTATACTCCGGCTATGTAAATTTGGGAAACACTTGCCTTATATATTTTGTGCATTTTTACAGTTGTTTGTGTAATAAGGGCTAGTCCAATAGTTGTCACTCTGTAATGACTAGAGGAGAAAGTCCATTAAAATATTTATGTAAGTAGTTCACATTATAATTAGATCAAGTCAATGTAGAAACGGGAATTATACCTATAGTTGGAGTGCCGAGGTCTCTAAAACCTGCTTTAATGCTTACATAAGAAATAACAAAGTAGCCCTACATTTACAATTTCTTAGTAATATCAAACTTTATGGGGACTTTTCCAGTGCTATTAGATATTTTCAAAGGTAACACTGAAAAAATCTTGAATACTATATATATAGTTACATATCAGTTACGTTTTAGCTGACCTTGAAGATTTTATTAACATCATTAAATTATCCCCTTCTAATAGAGGATGGAGGTGAAATCTTTATTTTCCACTCTGCTGGCACACAGGTGGTGTTTTGGCATTTTAAGCTGCTAAAAATGCCTTTACTGTATTTTTTGGCTTTGCCCCTGTAGACTTTCTCTAAGGCAGTATTTCCCAAGTACGCACCATGAAAACAGGGCTCCACTACAAAGCAAATTAAGAAAATTCTGCATAGTATACCCTTCTCTTAGAGATTCATAATTCATATTTGCATATTAAACCCACTGAGAAGTCCTCCTGTAAAGACATGAATAGCTTTGCTTAATTTCATGTCTTCAATTTACTTGATCAAGGATCTGCTTTCATGTGTTACTGATTACCATTCTGAGGTTTAACATATATTTCTGTAAGTATACATAATAGGGGTAGGATAATGGAGAGCAAATTTATCCCTAACTTTTGAGGACAAGTGGGAAAGTTTAAATAGCATAAAGTGACAGATAAAAAATAGTAGGGAGGTTTTCCTGACTATGAGAGGAGAGAGGCTATAGCAGAGACTATTTGGGTCAATATGAGATGCAGGTTAAGACTGAGAAAGGTTATGAGCTCGGCCAAACATGTGCAAACTCTTCTCTCTCCACCTTGTTTTTCATTTGGTTCCTGGGTTCCCAGTTGTCTCATGTGAGTGAAATATTCCTGCTATCAGCTCCTGAGTGGGGCAGGTAGAAACCGGAGTCTCAGCACATTTGTTCTCGTACTTTTTTTCCTTCGTAGTTTTTATTGCAGGATGAACTTCAGACTATCCCAAAGCTGTTCAATGTTTGAAGAACCTTGGGATCATATTGCAAGTGAAAAAATCTACAAAGGTGGGTTTTCAGGCATGTGCAATAGGACAAAAAAGGAATTTTTGTGTTTCTTTTATGATGAGCCTTCTAAAACATTTTCCGTATCATATTCCACATCTCACTGCTTCTTTTACCTGCTATTACAGGTAAGTATGGCGGACTAAGGAGCTACTCTGGTAAATAAAACGCATCTGGAGGCGAAAGGCCTTGACTGAGGTCCCTGCTTCACCAGTTAATGCTTTGGGACCTGGAAAACTACTTAGCCTCTCAGAGTCAGGATAGTCATCTGTCAAACAGGATTAGTGGAATGCAGCTTAGAGGTATGCTGTCAAAAGCCAAAAAATGTTTGCGAATGTGATCTAGAAACCACAGATTTCTAAACCAATAAGGCATTAATATGATTATTTTCCATAAAGTATAAAACACAGATGTTGAGAGACGATTCTAAATGATCTCTTGTATTTTAGTATGTCTTGGACCATGCTTATGTGTGGGACCCTTCGTTCAAGGGTATTTGTTACAGAAAACGTCCTTGGAATATAGTAACAATATTTTCTTCTGGAGCAAAAAGCAAGATTCTTTAGAAACTAGGATGATAGAGACAGTGGCTCCTTTTGGTATGAAGAATAGAAATGATTACTTTCCATTATAAAAGCCTGAGGTTCCCTAAGACCAGCGTTCCTCTCTGGTAGCACAACCTGCTCTGTATGGAGGTATCCCCCTGGCAATACTCAGTGGGACTGCAGCTCTAATAACTGAAATAAGAAATGCTAATATTTTTGCTTTTATTATTACCCTGAGAAATAAAATTATTTTTCTCTGATCCAGGAGTTGTATGACTTCTACAAGAAAACATGAAGGCTAAATTGACAATTCTTGATAGTTTGACGGTAACTATCTGGAATAATTTGGGTTTAGTTCACATAACCTTAGGTATTTCATAGACATTATTAAGTTATCTCCTATCTATATGTTGGATATTATGATAAATAATAAATATTCAAGATTCTGATTTTGGTATGTTTTTTATTTATTTCCTAGCCAACAATAGATTGAACAAGATACAGTAAAGCGATGTTATATTTAAACCTGTACTCTTTAAAAACATGCTCCAAGAACATTCTTTCTTTGTGAAATAAAAGAAAATTCTAATCTTTTTGCTACTACATAAAGTATATAAATTAAAATCAGTACACCTTTCAAATTAGTATTTATTTTTAAATAAATATATCCAAAATAAAAATAAAACAGTCAATGACCTTTAAATTGATTCACATTTCTCTAGAGACTCCAAAATATCTCCACTTAAATATTTTTTCGTTCTGGCTAGAAACAAAAGAAATATAAACTCATCTACTCTATCTAGTTTTATAAATTAGAAGCTCATAAGATCCTTGTCAGAGTTTCCAAATCAAGAACGTTGAGATGTACTTAATTAATTAGTGAGCACATTTAACCAGTCCCCTTAGAGGTAGTTTTTCCTTGTTTTTTACTTTATCTAAAAGGTTTCAAGACATTTAACAAATACTTAGTGTAGTCATTCTTTACAGTAAAAGATAAGAAAGCAGTTATAATCCTAGGAATGGGACTATTTCCCTATTACATGTACATTTCTTTACCCTACAGCCAATTTAATTCTGTTTCAAATAAAAAACCAATATGAAGGACATCAACTCTCAAATTATCCTTGATGGCTGTTAGACTATCAATCCCTTACACTTGGAGTTATCAATCTCCCACAGCACAAAGCTTCTCTCTGTTCTAATCAAAGGAAATTCAAATAAACTTCATTTTGATCTTGACATTGAATTTCAGATCAGTTTCTCAAATAAGGAGACTAAAGTCAGAATATAAGTTAGAAATTTTCAAAAGACATTTTAATTCAGAATAACTCATATTTTTCCTAACTTCTTTACATAAGTGAAGCACTGGCTGTGGCAGAGATTTTCTTGATTTTTACATAGCTACTGTCTCTAAGGACGGGGCAACTATGGGAACTTCCCAAGTATACTCAGCCAAACAAAATTCTGTAAACCTTATTGTGATATGAAAAATTAATATATTTCTGTTTCTTTCTTGTCTGTGTCTTTCAAAAAACTAATTATTATAAGGGGTTTAAAGAGTGGGGAAAGGGATTGGATTTTAAAACTTATAATCAAAAGCCCAATGTGTTCTATTTAAGGAAATAAATGAGAAGCTGTAATTTAAGTCAGGTTTGTGAGTGCTCCAATATGAAACTTTATTGGATTTTCAATTATAATTAACAGAATAATAACTAAAGATGTAAACAGAAACAGAAATGACTGTACTATCAAACACCTGCTTCATAATTATTTGAACAACAAAATGTTTTTGAGTCTCCCACTTATTTATAATCCTGGCATGTTTTTAAAAAAATTCCTGTCTATGTATCAATCTGCTTAATTATTTTACAGCTCTCTAGGAGACAAAAACAACTCAAAAAATAATCTGATCCAGGTGACAAACTAGAAGCAATAAATCCATGACTGGGAGGTCAGTTTACACAGTGACAGCACAAGACTAAGCAAATGTAAAAGTATTTGGAAGTTCTTGTAAATTAAATCCTCAGTCAAAGAGTTTTTAATGACCTCCAAAATATCAGGTTAGGGCTTAGATTCAGCGTATTCATAGTAATCATGGAACTGAAAGGTGGGAATGACTTGGAAACCTATCTTTAGAGAGCTATTGCTGAATAAAAGCAGGCGTCTGTCATTCCCCTATAAAGGAGTCTATGTACAGTCTTCATTTGGCATCCTAACAATCTTATATTTGGTTGGAGCAGTACATTTTCATTTCATTCATCATTTAAAGACAGATAATCAGAAAGTCATTACATTGGCCGACACCAGACCCTTCGCTCGATTGTATCGTAATTGAGCACCGCAGAGCATGTGCCAGATCTAATGGATAATGAATATATTATGTCAGTAGAATTGCCTCAGTGAAGCTCCAGGGGAATAGACAGAGGGGGCTGTAGTTGTGACATATAGGGTCACAGATGTTGTGCTGATTTACTGATGGAATGATTGTGTAATTAGGTAATCAATGATGGGTACTGAGCTGTTATGGGCATCTCACTCTGTAAATGGAAAGCGTATATGATGGACAAGTCCCCATTTATTCAACATAGTTTAGAAAGATGATGTTTTTTCTTGGGACCAAGCCTATAGTTATTATTAACCATTACAGAGCATATGTCTTGGGATAGAAAGATTAAGATGTAGACATGAGCTTGATGATGTTACCAAGAGACTATGTACCACAGCGCTATCTTTCCATCATAGCCTGGGCAAAGCTCTTTTTTTCTTTCAGGTAATGAAATTAATAATATAGATATTAATGTGCTACAATAATCTGCTTTAAAAATCTCCTTATATAATTAACTACATTCCAGAGTTAGTCCTAAGAAATACTTAAGTATCCAATAATATAAAAAAAACATTAATAATGTTGAAAATAATGATAGCACTATTACTAGTAAAAATTTAGTCCTTTGAAATTTGGAACATTTTCTATTTACTTTACCTCAATTACCTCATTCATTCAAAACAGCCCTAGTAGATAGATAGTATCATATCCATTACACGTATTTGAAAACTAAGGCATACATTAATCTAATAAGTGCCACAACCACAATGTAGTAGATGGCCAAATCAGCATTCGAAATGACTACATAACTCAAAACTCATACTTACAATCCTGCCCCTTTATCATCTTCTTAGCTTGACTCAAGTTCATTGATGTATTGTTCTTATCTCATTGTCTCATGTAAAGTCAATTTCCCACACTGACATTTATGAGAGATGTGGAAGAAATCATGCAATGTTGCAGATTTAAATTAGAAGCGAAACCAAGTTCCATGCTATGTTTAAGGCTGTTAACTAAATAATGTTAGAGGTATGACAGGGACACAGATCTTCTGATGCTCAGCATTCTTTCTACTACACTGGGAAACTTTATTTGTAAAGAAGATATAACATGTAAAATACTATAAATATTATTATTGTCACTAAATAATCACTGTGTTTACACATTGCAGGTTACATAAACGCTATTATGGTCCATCTCTTGTGCAGTAGCCTTATGGCACTTGATTCAATTTACCGAAGTAGTCATTACTGATAGATTCGTGGCAATCTACACATACTGTGATTTGGGTGAGCTAAAACAAGAAGATAAGTTTTTGATAGAATAGTGTGTATTGTCAATGTTAAAGGGGCTCATTCTTTTGCTATATTTAAACATATGTATAATGACAGTATGAAAAAGACATTTTGTTCTTGAGTGATCTGAATTCAGTAAAAATTGCCAAGCAAATCATATATAGAACCAAGTAATTAAATGGGGAAGCGAGGCAGACGCTAGAAATGCAACCACAAGAGATCCAGATATTGATGCCATCAGACACAGAATTCACAATCACTCGCATTAACATCTCTAAAGATTAGATGAAAAGATAAAGGTTTTTACTTGGTGTGTATAATGGATACAATTGATATAAAATAGGCAGATGGAAATTTTAGAACTCAAACATAAAATATCTAGCATTTGTATTAGAGATAGCGCAAGAGAGAATTTTAAACTGAAACATCGGTCAATAAATAAATACATTTCATATTGAAACACATGAGGAAAATTGAAGGAGATAAAAGGAAAAGAGAAAAAGAAACATAAGACATTCTTGAAAGGCCTATTTTGTATAATACAGTAAGTGGAATTACAAAAAGAGAAGAAAGATTATGTTAGTTATCTATTTATTAATTATCTTTTGCTGTATAACAAATTACTATACTACTTAGTGGCTTAATATAACAAATATTTATAATCTCACAAGTACTGTGGGTCAGGAATCCATGCAAGAATTACCTGAAGGACTTTATTTCTAAGCCTCAGATTCAGTTTCAGTCACTCTGACATCTAGGGCTATAGTCTTATCTGAAAGCTTGTTGACTAAGAAAGGATCTATTTCCAAAATTCAGTTGCATGTTTTTTGGTACAATTCCATTCTTCATGATCTTTGGAACTAACAAATTCAGTTATTTTATGGTTATTAGCTATCTAGTTCTTTGACACATAGGCTCTTCCATATGGCAACTCACACTACTGTAGCTGGCTTCTTTAAAGAGCACATGAGAAAGAGAGAGTTAGATGGTGAGAGAGAGAGAGAGAGAGAACCTAACATCAAAGCCATAGTCAACCTGTAATCTAATCTATGCAGTAAACTGCCATTATTATGGCCATTTGCCATTCATTAGAAACAAACCACTATGCCCTAGCCATACTCAAAAAGAAGGAATTACGTAAGATCATGATTACCAAAAGGAAAATATAATTGGAACCACCTTACAGTTGCTGACCATAGAGAGAATGAACTGTAAGTAGTATTTGAAGAGATAACATAGGGGACATGTCTCTCAGGTCTGATTTTAAGGAATATCACTGGTCTATAACTTCTCTAAAACACATCATCATGTTAGTGCCATCCTGTAAGCCACAGTTCCTACAGGATCATCCCAATTACTATGCCCAGCAAGAATACTTGACCTGCTCATGTTTCTGGGGGAGACAGGTCAGCTCTGGGTGACTTTGACTCACAACTACTCAGCGACCTTGACATACTTTTCTTACTACTTTACTACACTCTAAAATTTTTCCACCAAAACTTCTCTTTCTCCTTCACTCCGGATAGGACACATTCCTGGTCTGACAGCTTTTCTACCTTATTCTGACCTCTTAGGAGTTCTCACAGACATCTCCCCCAACAAATTTCTTACACATAGTCCTATCTTAGTATTTGATTCTTAGAGGACTTGGATTAACATAGATACTGGTTAATTTTTCCAAAATTGAATATGTACATAAATTCATAGCTTGGAAAATCTCAGTAAATCCAAAGCAGAATAAAAGAAGCATTCTGGAATCCAACACACACAGAGAATATTTAAAATGACGGGGGAAAAGAGGGTTTTCCTATTGTTTTCAAATAAGAAATAAGTTTAATAAGTGACTTTTCAGGAGAAACAGTAATAGCTAGATGACAATGGAATGACTACTTACAAGTCCAAAGGACTTAATATTTTCCAAGTTAGTGCTCTATACCAAACAAAAATGAGAATTTTTCACCAACGGAATAATATTTAAGTTATTTATTCTGGCAGAAGGAACACGATACCAGATAGAAACACAATGTGTCATAGTAATAGAACAATAAAGAAGAAACAAAATTATAAATAATAAAATAAGGAAAGCACCAGCCACATACACCATGGGTGGTGGTTTCAAACTTTTCCAAGGCTATCTAAACAACAATGGAAAGTGCAACAAAAAATAGCCTGGCATTGTAGTGGGTACCTGTAGTCCCAGCTACTTGGGAGGCTAAGGCAAGAGAATTGCTTAAGCCCAAGTGTTTGAAATTGCTGTGAGCTGTGATGCCACAGCACTCTACTAAGGGTGACATAGTGAGACTCTGTCTCAAAGTAATGATGATAATAATAATAATAATAAATGTAAAGAAGAAATAAAAAAACACAGAAAAGATATACATGTGGTTCAATCTAAATTAATATTGATTTCTTAGAACAATAATAAATTATTCTGTGTTTAAAATATACGTAGAATTAAAATACCTGACAAAATCTCACAGAAGGATGTAGGACTATGAATGGAGTAAAGTAATATAAAGTTCTAAAAGTACACAAAGTTATAAATATACCACTTTAAGGCAGATTCAAATAATTCAAGGATACACATTCATGTTATAATCACTAGGGTCATCACTAAAGAAAAATTAGAATAAATATCAGACAAACAGAAAAACATTAAATTTAAACTCAAACATATCAGCAATTATACTAAATATAACTGAACTAAATATCACAGATTTTAATGTGGAAAAAACATAAAATGCAAAAAAAAACCCCACCAACAACAACATAAAATGCAACCAATTAGTATGGGGTATATGATATACTATTAAATATCTGAAGAATGAATAAACTAATTATACAGACCCTTCATCAAAGATTTACGCTGAACTGTAGTAGGAAATGTTTATATACCGTATGCTAACACACAAGGAGCAGGTGTTACCAACTCCATCTAATATGTTCTGTGTTTTGTAATAATATTAACTTCTTATGGCAATGCTAAATTTTTTATGCTATTAGAAGATGATAGCACTTTTCAAAATACTTTCGTGGTGACAGTGTCTAAACCAGTAATTTTCAGCCAGTGTGCTCCCCAAATTCTTAAAGACCTTTAATTAAATTATTTTCAAAAGGAGTTCAAAGCACAATAAGTATATTCATTTTTCACTCTTCTTTTTGGGTGAACATAATTTAAAAGCACTGCAAAAGTTTAACTATAGGTTCAAGTGTGCTGTGAGATAAAAAAGGTTGAAAAATACTGGTCTAGACACTGTCTCAGTATGGCATCCTATGTGCTTTGCAAAGCAATTGTGAGGAAAAGTAACAGGGATATGAGATTTTATTAAAACTTAGTCCATTCTGGATGAAAAACCATGAGAGAAATCTTAATTGAAAGATGGAAAAGCATCATACCTTTTGAAAACCCTAGGGACAAATTTTCATGAGCAGAATACAATACAGTAGAACCTCTACAGCTGACCACCTCCTATGTTGACCACTGCCTTAAGTTGACCTCATTTTCATAGAACACATACCAAATATATGTATCAATACAGTACAGTAGTTCCTTATGTTGACCATTTCTGTTTGTTGGCCAGTTTGTTACAGTCCTTTAGATGGTCAACCTACAGAGGTTCTACTGTAATTGAAAAAGCACTATTCAGGATTTCAGAACTCACATCCTTAATTTTGGTTATTTCAGGAAGTATTATGGGACGGTTTCCAGGTTGTCAAGATCCAGTTTACTCTGGAGCTAATGAAACAACTAAATTCCTTTTCTTCATCATTACTATCCCCTTTCTGTAAGCCTCATTTACTACAATAAAAATGACCTTCCCTTTTCACCTCCCTCATCCTCATCCCCTTGTGTGAGGGTAAGATTTGAGGAATTTTCTAGTGTGACTCCGGCTTGGGAATGAGGCAAACGACTTTATTACAATAAAGTACAGGAGAAAGTCTAGCATACTGTTAACCTTCATACTAAGAAAAGCCTAACTGATGATTCCCTACCATCATCATCTCTGAGCCTCCTTTTCTTCACCCTGAATAATCAGAGTCTTTTTCACCACCTGCAGAATGTTATTTCTGTGCCTCAGTGTTTATATCATTTACGCTGTCCCATCAGACAGCTTCTAATAAATTGGCAACAGTTCAGTCATTCTGGGTCTTGATCTTCCTAGATACCTATATTGACACCTTTATTGCTTGTATTACAATATTCTGGTCTTTAAGACCTTATTTATTTATTTTTTTTCTCTGTAAGTGTGGCAGAGATAAAATGTCTACCTTGCTCGAAAACAAAATACTATCAAAGAAGGAAAATGAGATACATTTGCAACTGTGTTCAAAACACATGAAATACAGTAAAACAATATCCCCAGATTATTACGACCAGAGAAACAAGATGTTTTAAATCTTTCCTTCACAAGGGCAAATAGATTTTATTATATGGAACCTGTGTTGAACTAATCCTTTCCTCATTTTCCCATTTTCTAAACAGCTTTGCTGCGGTAACCAAGCTGACTGTACATTATGTACAGATGTGTGATAGAGATGATTTTTAATGGGATTTTCATTGCTAAGGAAGCAGTGACACCCTAGTTTCATAGCACCAAATTTTATTTTCAGGATGAACTGTCATTTCATTCATGTCAGTCAAAAATACTTTATTCTCCTTGTACAGCACAACTCTGTGTTCTCATAATTTGAAAACTAAAACATCACCAACAACAAAAGTACTTTGACAACTTTATTGTCTGTTATAAATCAGTTTGGCAAGATCAAGTGACAAAATATGAAATGTCAAACCTATACTTCTGTCTGTTAAAATGATAGCATTCATTTCATATTTAATGCACATATTTATTTTTTCCAATCTACCAAGAAGCTCTACTTGATGCTGGATGGAGGAAAAAGTCACATTGCATAAATAAAATTGAAAACACAAGTTAAAATATACAGTGCACCACTTAGGCAAACTAATTTTTCAAACAATACCAATATATATTCATGCTCAGCAATAAAGCTCAATATCACTAATGTGCTAAGAGACCTTGAATAAAGTTTACTTGTATGAAATTTTTGTCTTTTAAAGTCAAAAATGACTGAATACCAGCATTTCAAATAATTCATCAGGCTTAGTAAAATCTCATTAACATTCACAGTTTTCCTGTGGTAAAGACTGCATATTTTATGAAATATAATTTTTAATTTCTAAAATTATAAGGGATGGAGTAATGCCCAGGATGCATTCACAATTGCTCTTAAAGAACAGAGGGGACTGCCACCATCACTGCTTTTGGGATGTTCAAGTCAGTAGAAAGACTGAATGTATGGACTTTAAATTGTTCTTATTAAAATGTAGAAGATTAGGGAAAATGTGGATAATAATAAAATAAGATCTTTTTCCAATATGAGAACAGAGTAATTTGCCACATCTATTTCTATTCTCTAGCCCTGAAACTTTGTTATGGCCTTTAAAAAAAATAACAAAATGCCTTTCACTCTTAAGTTCTTAAATTAGTGGCCAACAATATTTCATTTGCTAATAACCTCTGGATTTATTTTTCTCTTTAGTGCTTATCAACTTTTGATGAACATTATCTTATAATTATGAATATGTTTATTGTATATCATCACACTACCCTCTAAGGTCTCTAAAGTCAGGGCCTTTGCTACATTTACTGCTATTTTCCCAACAATTATAACAGTGTTTGTCATGCCCTCAGCACTTAAATCATTTTAAATGAATGAATGAATTTGATGATAACTGGAAAAAGAGAATTAAAAGGGAGGGAAAATGGAACAAATGTGATAATAAAATTAAACTTATAAGCCATCACAATAACTATAAATGGAAATTAAAACACAGCTAAAATACAGAGATTGACAAAATGAACAAAAATAAATACACAACACACACACCATCTTCTTTCATGTAGTACTGAACATAAGCTAAATAGGAATATGGAAAGATTGATTATAGAAAAATGAATAAAAACTTAATCTATAAATACAAGCCAAAAGAAAACTTGAAACTATTTTAATATCAGACCAATAAGCTATAAGGTTAACAATGTTATTATAAATAAAGAATGTTATCATCTAATTATAAAAGATTCAATGTTCTAGGAAGGTGAAATAATTTCAGTTTGTATAAACCTTATATAACAGCCTCAAAATATAAATATGTATAGAATTTGACAACTCCACAATCATACTTGGATTTTAACACAGTTCTGTATTTCTATGATTAATGCATTATCAAACATGCCAAAATTACAACCGCACTTAGTTACCCTGTTAAATCAAACAGACGCATAGTAGAATATTGTCCTCAATAATTACACAATAGACATTCTGCTTAAAAATGCATAGAACACCATATTCAGAAAAATTTTTCAAGGCCATGAAAGGTAGCTCATTTAGCAGCACCAGAATTACACTGACAACATTCTATAATCAGATAAGATTAAAGTAGAAAAAAAACAGAACTAAGTCTTCAAAAATATTAAAAATTTTTAATGTATTATCCTCAATGATTCATGAGTAAAGTGGGAAATCAAAACAGAGAGTTAGGAAATACTTATAAATGAAAAATGGTGTAAATGATTATGTGATAAAACTATGGTATCAATCAGAAAAAATTAGAATCTTTATACTTACATTAAAAAAGAGATAAAGGGCTGAACCATGATGTTGGAAGCATTTACACACCTCCAGAAATGAGAAAAATAACAACAAAATAAATCCAAAGTAAAATGAAGGTCAATTATAAAAAAATAAGTTTAGGGCTCAAAGGAGTAAGACGCCAGCCCCATATACCAGAGGTGGCAGGTTCAAACCTGCCCCCAGCCAAAAACTGCAAAAAAATAAATAAGTTTGAAAAATGATTAATGAAAGCTAAATTAGAAATGGTTGACCAAACCAAAAATTAATTCTTTATAAAAACTAATAAAACAGACATATTCTAACAAGGATAGTCAAATGATTAAGAAGAAAGACCAAAAACAAACAAACAAAAAATTTCTATATGAGGAATGGCATTCAGCACAACAGAAATTTTTAAAAATAATAAGAAAATAATATTTTAGGACACAAATAACAAGAAAATTTTCATATGATAACCTAAATTACCAAAAGTGGCTACAAAATAGAAAGGATCATAAGATCTTTACCTATTTAAGAGATTTAATTAGTAAATTAAAAATACACATACAAAAAAACACACAAAGTGCAAAAAATAATTTTTAAGTATACTCAAGAAACATCTAATGACCATTACAGGGACAAATAAAGGCACAATGTTTCCAGGGCCTGCCACATATCAAGTAATGCATCCAATTTAGCACAACTTTTAAAGACAAGATAAAGAAGTTTGATGAAGAATAAATATAAGCCAATCATAATTTTAGATATAGGAAAACATTCCAAAGAAAACAAATCAATATGATAATAATAGTAAAATAATCAATTATTATCAAACTGAGTATATTTTAGGAGGGCAAATGCCCCAGAATTTTAATTATTGATATATTTTGCCATATTGATACAATGAGTAAAATATCATGACAAATGTTAAAAAATAATTTGAAAGAATTTAATTTCAATTTATGATTTAATGAAAACAGGAAAACTGGCAATAAAAAAAATTCTGAATCTGAAAAAAGTTATATACTAAATAAAAACAACTCTACATCAAAATGTAAAGCTGCCATTCTCTACACAATCTAGTCCACATGGTACTGCTTAAGTGAAGGATTAAAAATGAATACTGATTATAAAAATTTCCACGGAATATACAAAATTGACCTTATTTACAAACGAAGATTGTCTATATTGAATACCTAAGGGATTTTACAAAAAGAAAGAAATTTAATGAATTCGATGATATTGCTAGATAAGTTCAATATATAAAATTAATTGTTATCATGACTAGCTACTAACAAGTGATATAAAATAAAAATTTATAATGATAACAAAAACTTTAACATACTTGTGATTAAAGCTATTCAAAATGTACATGATATTTATGGAGAAAACAATAAGATATTTAAAATAATTCTATATTAATGGAAAGGGGTACAGTATCCAAGGACTGAAAATGTAATAGTATAAAGATATAAATTATCTTCATATTTCTGTATAAATTCAATGAAGTAAGAAAGTAACTTTATTTCTGCAAAGTAAGAAAGGCTTCTTAAAATAAGACATAAAAAGATAAATAATAAAGAATTAAATTTTAAATCTCATGTTGTCACAAACAATCATAAGCAAAATGAAAAAAATATAAACTATAGATAGGAAGATGGTATTTGTGATCCAGATAACTAACAAAATTTTGTGTCACAGATAGCTAAAGACTTCTAAAAGTCTATTTAAAAAATTAAGGAAACAACACAATGGAAAAAGGATATTAACAAGCAATTCTCAAAATAATTTACATAAAGCATCAATATGCATATAAAAACTCAGGATGTCTCTAGTCATTAGAAAATATAAAGTAAAACAAATAGGAATTTCCTATCCATCAAATGGAAGAATTTGAAAGTGATTGACAATCCCAGAAATAGGCTAGGATATGGATAAATAGAAATTATCAAGGACTATAGGATAGGAACATAAACTGGTATACCACTTCCAAGACAAATGCAAGAAAATCTAGTCAAGTTGTAAGTGCATATAAATTGTCACCTAGCAATTCTATTCCTAAGTAGTCTAAAGAAACATTTTTACATCTAGATAAGATATAAGCATTGTTTACAATAGGTGAAAAAGTAAAAATTACCTAAATGTCCACAAGAGAAGAATAAAGTGTGAATATCTTGCAGTGGCAAATTATACAGCCATAAAAATAAATAAACTTTACCTTCTTATATTATCACTGACATCTTTCACAACTAAGCTAACATAAAAGAATGCTTGGAATATTGTTTTTTATCCTTTCACCTGAGTCTAAATGAGTCCTTGTGGGTTAGATGTCTTTCCTGGAAACAGAAAATGCTTGGTTTGTGTTTTTTTTTTAATCCACATAGCCAATCTATATTTCCTAAGTGGGGAGTTTAAACCATTTACATTTATTGAAAGTATTGATATTTGTCATGGATGCCTGTTCATCCTATTGGTTAGATCCTTATTACTTTGTTTTACCCCTTTAGCCCTTGTAGTATCTGGGCTTTTGGATAGTTTTATTGTGGTGAGTGTCTAATGTGCTAATCATTCTATAATGCAGGTCTTGAGTACTTCCTACAGGGCAGATCTGATGTTCACAAATTTCCTCAGTGATTGTTTGTCTGAGAAAATCAGTCACCCATGAAGTGTCCAGGCAGGTTTGATGTCTGCCTGTTGTGACTCCAATGGAAGCTCCAGGCCCACAGCACCAGGGCAACCTGGCACACAATCTGAGCACACCTCAGTCTACTAAAGGAGCACAAGAGAAAAGGCCTGAGTCCCACATTCTATGAAAGTCTTAGTGGTATGGCTCAATTGCCTCTCTCAGCAGCCACAGGTGGAGCATGGGAGGTGCAGAAAAGAGTCTGTATATGAGAGTGCTAGTAGTCTGGTCCAGAGGGCATATGCCCTGAATGTCCAGGCTCTGGAGTCACAGAAATCACCCAGGACCCTTTGGACCTTGAGGATCAGAAGGACCTCAGTCTGGCCAGAGGTGGGAAGTATCTGTGTGGAAGTAAGGAGGGTGAAACTTGGGGAGTTGAACCCCTGGGGAGCACAGGTGCACATGGAAAATGGAGAAGTAATTTGGTGCCTGCTGACCCAGCTTGAGTCAGGGGGTGGTGCAAGAAGTGCCCCAGGGGACATGAGAGCCTTGTGCTCTGTGCACCAGCAGTTCCCAGCTCACTGGTGGCAGCAAACTTTGTTCTCTTACAGGCAGAAAGTTATTCCAGCAACTTTGGAGTCCTTCTCCTGTTAGAGATGCAGAGGAAGAAGCAGTAAACCACCCAGCTACCCTTCTTGCTGGGCTACAGTTGCCTCTGGGGTCATCCTCTGTGAATATCTTGCTGATTCTTGTTCTGCTCTGCAACTTCTTTCCATGGAGACTAATGTAGGTTCAGGTACTTTTCCCTTGGAGTGTACCTATTCTATAATTGTTTGTCAGGTTTTTTCCTTTTTATCTAAAACTTTTCCTTCTTCATGAGATGGTCTGCCATCTTGAATCTATCTATGTCAGAGCAATCAATCAAGAGAAGGAAATCGAGGGTTTCTAAATGGGAAAGTCAAATTATCACTCTTTGCTGACAACATGATCTTATATCTAGAAAACCCCAAAGATTCAACCAAGAGACTCCTGGAATCGATACACAAGTTCAGTAAAGTCACAGCCTACAAAATAAAAGTACACAAATCAGTAGTTTTCATATTCAGCAATAACAGTCAAGCTGAAAATCAAGTAAAAGATGTAACACTTTTCTCAGTAGGACATTAAAATAAATTACCTATGAAAATATTTAACAAAGGTGGTGAAAGAACTTGAGAGGAAGAATTATTAGACACTTAAGAAAGAAATTGCAAAAGATGTAGAGAGATGGAAAAATATGCCATACTCATGGATTGGCAGAATCAATATTGTTAAAATAGCTAAACTATCCAAAGTAATATACAGATTCAATACAATTCACACTAAAAATACCAACATCACTTTTTGAAGATCTAGAAAGAACAATTCTACATTTTGATGAAGCAGAAAAGATCCCAAATATTCAAGTCAACCTTATGTAATAATAATAAAGCAGGAGGCACCACTTATCTAGATTTCAAGCTATACTACAAGGCTATAGTAACTAAAACAGCATGGTATTCGCACAAAAACAGAGACAAAGACCTATGGATCAGAACAGAGAAATCAGAGATGAAATGATCCTTATTTTCCCATCTGATTATTTATAAAATAGATAAAAATATACACTGAGGAAAAGAATCCCTATAAATGATGCTGGGAAAACTGAAAAGCCACATGTAACTCAAACAGCATCCACATCTTGTACCACTCACAAAAATTAACTCATGCTGGATAAAAACTTAAACCTAAGGCAGGAAACTATGAGAATCCTTGAAGAAAATTTTGGAAAACCTCTCATAGATATTGACCTAAGCAAAGAATTCAAGATCACAGAAACAACAAAGATAAATAAATGGGATTTGATCGAATTAAAAAGCTTCTGCATAGCTGAGACTCAATCAAAAGAACAAAAAGACAACCTACAGAATGGGGGAAAATATTTGCATGCTAAAATATATAACTGATAAAGGACTGATAACTAGAATCTACAGAGAACTCAAGCAAATCAGCAATAAACAACCCAACAACCTCATTAACAAGTGCTCAAAAGACTCAAACAGAAACTTTTCAAGTGATGATATACTAAGGGCAAACAAACTCATGAAAAAACGTTCAATGTCTCTGAACATTAGGAAAATGCAAATCAAAACCACAATGACATGTGCCCTAACTCCAATGATAATGGCTCATATTAAAACATCCCAAAACAATAGATGCTGCAGTGGATGTGGAGTAGTGGTACTGAAAACTAGTGCAACCTTTATGGAAAATTGTATGGAGATACCTCAAAGAACGTAAGGTAGACCTATCATTTGATCCAGCAGTCCCACTGTTGGGTATGTACCCAAAGGGAAGGAGGACACCTATACTCAAATGTTTATAGCAGCACAATTCACTATTGTAAAGACATGGAAATACCCCTGATGCCCACCAGTACATGAGTGGATTAATAAAATGTAGAATATGCATAATATAGAGAATGATTTAGCCATAAAAAAAATGGCAAACTAGTATCTTTTTGGATAATCTGGCAGGAACTGGAACCCATTCTTCTAAGGTAAGGATCACAAGAATGGGGAAAAAACATATATACAAAATACCAAATTGATATAATTGATCAACATTTAAGTCCCCATATAGAGGAAGTAAATCACATCAAAAATAAAGTTGGGGGGGAGGATTGTGGAGGGGCTGGTAAATTCACATCTCTTTGGTACAGTGCACACTATCTTCATGAGATAGATATATAGATATTTACTTGTATAACTTTTGCTTCAGTCTGTATAGAAACAAAATATGCAAACAAAATGTGTACTCACTAATACTCTGAAATTTAAAAAAAAGATACTGTATGAGTTTATTTTAAAGACCTTAATTTTGTTGAGGGGTGTAAAGAGATCTTTGGAATGATGAGCACACATTTCAAGGATAGGTGTTACTTCTCAGGAGAAGAGAAAATAATGTACTTAGGTAATGGGAAAAAAACAAATACACATACATAATATTAATATGGGTTTGCATGTAGAATGCGGATATAATTTCTGAATTTTATCTTTTTTATCTCCAAATTATACTAATTCTCTCTCTGTTACAGTTCATTTGTTCCCAAGTACATACTAGGAAAATTGAAATGTCATTCATCTCTCAAAAATATCTTCATTTACATCAACCAAAAAAAACATTAAAAATAGAAATAAGGAAAGAAGAAAAAAGGAAGAGATGAAAGGGAAGGAAGGAAGGAAGAAGACAGCAGGGAGAAAAAAAAAGGAAAAACGTTAAGGCTGAGAGGAAGGTAGAGAATTCTAAAGTATCTCCCACTATCTACATCTTACTATTATGATGATTGTTTGCATTTCAGATAAATCCATTTAATGCTGCTTATTGACAAACAGGGGCACACTTTTAGGTTTATAACCTGTCTCACATCCTGCTCATTTTAATTTTACTGTCTGATCAAGACTCTTCATTGTAGTAAATGTAAAGTTCTATATGAAGAGCCTTTCAAACATTATTGAATCCATGATGTTAGTCCAAGAGGTCAAAGATGAACTCTCATTTGGTGAGTGGAAAATGTACTCTGGGCCAGGGATTTTAGAATAGCTTCCTCTATCCTTTTTCACTGGAGGAGGAAAAAAAAAAAAAAGCAAAAAACAAAAACAACGATGCCTCCAATTGCTGCATTACATTCTTAATTTCAGTATTACATGGCCGTCTAAAAGCATTTCACAGGTGTTTGCTGGAACTCATTAGACTATTTGGAACTCCTTCATGCTCCCTAAAAGGCAATTAAAATGTGTCTGCAAATTACCTCATGTGGGCCAAAGCACAGCTGCCTCTTCCCCTAGTCACTACACAGTGTTTCCAAACACCAGAAAACTGCTTGGAAACCATCAGTTTGCAAAGGCAAAAAAAGGGCCTTTGGGTGGCTTCTTTTCTTCCCCTTCCCAGATAGGCCCATTCACTTGGGGTTGGCTGCCAAAGCACAAAACAAGGCTGTTAAATGATAGAAGTGGCTGATTACAAAGAGAGCTTTAAGGGTCTAAGGATACAATAAAGACTTAACTGATCCAGTGAACTGGTGGATTCTGCTATAAAATTTTTTTCTTCCACAATAATAGTGGCGCAGAATGTGTGTTGGCCTTTAAGATTACTGACTCAGAAATTCTGTCTCTTGTTTAAGATTGGAGCACCGGCTTTCTCAGGCTACTAATCTCATAGTGTCTACACACATGTTCTCTGTTTATTTCAGTCAGTTACAAGCTCCTCATGAGTATATATACGTATATTCTGCATACGTAATCTAACATTAGGGGGAAAGTATTCCTTATTCCTGAAGAATTTATGGATTTATTTGTTTATTTATTTATTATTTTTTGAGACAGTCTCACTCTGTCATTCTGCTTTGCTGTGGGTCATAGCTCACAGCAGCCTCAAACTTGGGCTCAAGAGATCCTCTTGTCTCAGCCTCTCTCACTACAGGTGCCCACCACAACACTCGGCTAATTTTTCTATTATTAGTAGAGATGGGATCTCACTTTTGCTCACCCTGGTAGGGAACTCCCGAGCTCAAGCAACCTATGCTCCTCAGCCTCCCAAAGTACTAGGAGAGAATTTGATTCTTGAAAAAATAAAAGGAATGTTACTGAGCAGGCATGAACATTCACAGGCAAGTCTTTGTTTTAACTGATCTGTTTAATCCCACCAAGCAGATCACACCACAGAGATTTAGAGAAGCCATAGCCAGAGAGTCAGCTGCTACCTGGTAAAAGTGAGATTCCAACAAGCTGATTCCAAATCACAAGAATTTATTCAAACATGCTTCCAAGGAAACACAAAATGTCTAATAATTCCATTAATTTCAGAGTTGTTGTAGTCTTTTTAATTAGAATTGAAACTGAACTTGAAGCTACATTACTTGATTTCACTTTATATCCCAGTTTCTTGATTTCAATTAAATCATGGTAAATCATGTATTAGGAAATGGTATAACTACACATGAAAATAAAAATTAAGCAATAGGAAACTGCTACTTATTTTTCCCAAATCTTGTGCCATAAAATAAGCATGTGTAATTATACTAGTATCTAGATTTTGAATGCCACCAAAATGAAATCTAATATGAAAAAAATTCTATTTGTCTAATCAGACATTAAGTTAAAAACTGGTATTTTTGAAGCAAGAAGATTTGCACATTCAAATAAGGAGATGTTTGGTATCAATCAAGCAAAGTTAAAGAAATTGCAGCTAAAGAAATTCTTTGAAAATGAAAACTATAGTGTGGAAGATATTTAATATTTTCCCAGATAACTAAAAAGCACAGATTTCTAATAACTTAATGGGATGTGGTTAGGAATAACTAAATAATGATGCAAGCTACTTTACAATTACAAAGTGATAAATAACAAAAGTTGGCTGGTTATCATTAAGAAGGACATGATGATTGAGGCTGAGGCAAGAGAATTACCTAAGCCCAAGAGCTGGAGGTTGCTGTGAGCTGTGATGCCACAGCACTCTACCATGGCCAATAAAGTGGGAGTCTGTCTCAAAGAAAAAAAAAAAGTACATGGATGATTACTGGGGAAAAAGACTGAAAAGACACTGATAGGTTTCACATTTGAATTAGTGGTCATCTTAAGTGCTTGCTGGCTGATTAGGGAAATAAGTGAAATTTTAAAGCAAATGTATTGGTCTTTGGCTATACCTTGTTAGTCTGTTGTACAAAATTCCACATGGCAGAGGTGGAGGGGGGGAACCAGCTCTCTTTGGTAGCATTAAGCATGAAAGATAGTAGTTTACAGTGGCTCATGTTAAACTTAGATTGTTTAAAAAAGAGACAATTTTGCTCCCTGTATATCAGATCTATAAAGTTAGACCTTCCCCTTTTTCTTTATATCAAGCATTCTTCATAAAGACCTTCCTGACTGCAACTCCCAATGAGCTTGCTGTGTGCTGCAATACGTATATGGGTTATTTATCCTGCTCTTGTTTTTCTTTATAACACTCATCACTAGCTGGCATCACATTGGATACATATGCATTAGTTTTTGTTAATTTCTTTGCTTCACTATTCCCCACACTAGAATTCAAACTCCTTGAAGATAGGAAGGTGGTTCCCTTTCCATTGAAACACAGGCCCTGTAGAGTGCTTATTGATTTATTGACTTAGTGTGGCAATCAAGGCATTCCCTAAACAATTTCCAAACAATTACTAGTAGCAATTATGGTTATCATATTACAAAATCAGTCCTTATCCTTTGCCAAATTCAGAGATTTGGTCTTTACTCTAGCGCTGTAATGTATCAAAATTGACAGAAAATGACATATATTAACTAAAATAATAAGACACATATGTATATAAACGAGCATTTTAAGGGTTGAGAATGCTTGGTGGCATCTTGGTCAAAACATTCAATGGCCAGTTGAGTGTACAAGTCTGTAATGGGATCTATAAGCCAATTTCTCTCCCTTAACTGACTATTAAATGTGTTTCCCAGGAATAGTGGATATGCTTCAAGACTAAGGAGCTGAGATTCTGAAGGTGCCTGGAAAAATTTCCCTGACACCAACACTCACCTGCCCTTGAGTAGCCCTGAGTTAATTGTACAACAACCTGCACAGGGCCTCACCTTCAAAAGTCTGTGGTATCTACAAGTCCAGAAGATGGACTTGAGGCAGCTTTTCTGCTTCTTCTGACAAGACATCTGTTGTGTTAAAAAATCCTTTTCTTCCTTGGTAATCGTCATAGTCTCAATAATGGAATCTATGTGTAGCAAGCAACTAGACCTAGTCTGAACTGCCCCCACCTCCGCCCCAGGTTTTGATGGGTCTAGGGATCAGACTGGGCCAGAGTATGAATATGGGACCCACCAATTTACAATTGGTCTGAAAGTAACTGTTGACCTCTTACCTAGTTTCTAAATATTTTGTATTAATCTATCTCCTCAACATAATTTTCTGTGAAGCTCATCTTGTCTTGTTTGTTTGCTGTTAGCATTTTAGATAAGCCAAGTTTGCCTGTGTGTCCGTCTCTGCATGCAAACAATAGGACTTTCCTCACCTCCTTCCTTTGTCCTCCCACCATCTGCTAGGCAACTAGGAAGTCCCTCTTCCCTCTCCCTCTTCACCATAACACACTTTCTTCTTTATTTTTTTTTCTTTATTGTTTATTGCCTTCTCTCCATCTCTATCACCCTGTAAGAATGTACGCTGATGAGCTTAGGGCACTTGGACGTGACTGTTAAATACCTTACACAAAGCAAAAATTTATGGAATAACTGAATAAATGTTGTTTTAACATTTGTGTATTTTCTATAATCAGGATAATAAAAATATAAGCTTGTGAAGAGAAGTAAATAAACATAGGAAAATCACCGGGACATAAATTTACAACAAATAACAAGTATAATTATTGGCATCATACCCTAACTGATTTGTATGTACTTTTTAAGATCATTTTGGTAAACACTTTAATTGTAGTGAAAATTTTAGGTAAAGTGCTTTCAAAAGCCTCGTCTGAAATCTGCCATAGAAGCCTAAAATAAACATTGTGTTTTAAGTATACCGAAGAACCTCCCTTTTGAGCTTTTTCTTTTAACTGGTGTTTTGTAAAATATATTTATCATTTTGAAATATTGATTAATTGCCCCAATTCCTTAACTTCCTAATTTAGTGTTTTGAAAAATGGTTTCCATTTTTGGCATTTATTTTGCAATATTTTATCTTCAACTGAACTTTACTTAGGTCGTCGTCAGAAGTTTTATGTGATGGAGTCAGCAAGCAAAGTCAATATTTGGCAGTACTAGCATACACTACTTATAAATACACTCTCCAACGTCATTTCAGCAATCCATAACAAAAGATGGATGGCACCAAACTCTGCTGTTTTATTACACTTGTACAAGCGTGGTGGGCTTTAATAGGAGCAATATCACATTTAGTGCCTTAAACCAAAGCCAATATAAGTATCCCCAGTAAAGCCCCTAACATCATTCAGTGTGTATCAAAGAATAATACGAAAGAAGAAGTTAAAGGAACTTCAATCCTCTCCCATTCACTCTCTGGATGAGATTTAAAATTGATTCTTTGTCAGATAAAGCATCGCTATCCGATGACATATGTAAGGATAATTTGGTATCACTAACATGGCTCTCGAGTTCTAAAACCCAAAAGGTAAAATTATACATTGCCCATTCATGGTTTCAGCAGTAGTTTTTGATACTTAAACAAGTCTTATCACCTAACTTCAATGTATGTGTTATTAATACACAAATATTATACAGATCATTAAAAGCTTGTAAGAGGGGTTATTTCCTTTTCTTTGTCAACCTTATCTTGCTAAATTCTTTAAAGCATGGTAATAATTTCTAGATCTAAGGTACCTATAGTAATTTATAAGATTATATCCTTAGATTTATAATTATGAAATTTGATTTTACTCAGAGCCCTATGCCACTTTTTAAATTACCTTAGAAAACTATGCATTTGGGGCAGAATCTTGCTTTGATGGATATCTAGGTGGAATATTTAAGAATATCTGACCATGAAAATAGGTAACACAAATTAAAAATTAATCCTTCCTTATGAAGGTGAGTTCTTTATTTTCACATCCCATTGGGAATGCTTTAAATGAATCATTAAGGAATCCATCCCGTTCCTTGTCCTGGAAATCCAGAATCAGGGTCAGTGGTTCAAATACCTACATGGGCATAACTAGAGAGATTTAAAATATATTAAGTGCTAAGGCACATTCTATTCCTGTTAAATAAGAAATCTGAAGTTGAAGTGAAGGAAATAGGTATTTCAAACAAACAAACAACAGCAGCACCTTTCCATGTGAAATATAACTTAAAACTATTATATGGCTACAATGAAAAAGGAGGAAAATAGCAAGTGTTGGCAAAGTAGTAGAGCAAACAGAACACTCACAGATTACTAGAGGAACTTTGTTACAAACGCTTTGGAAAACTTTGCAAAAGATGATCCTAATACATATTTTGTGATCCAGGAATTCTATTCATAGTCAGCCTGGTGGCATTCTTTGAAATAGCCTGAAATTGCCTACTGCTAAAATCTCCACCCATACTTATCCATTGACAAATAACCATGTCATATTTAGCCAAAAAGATAGCATGCTTCTATGAGCATGAAAGAATTAGAACTATATCAACAACACAGATGAGTCAAAGATAATATTGAGTGAAATAAGTGAATTGCAGAAGACCTCATTCTATTTAATTATAATCATATAAAGTAAAAAAAAAAAAAAAAAAGCAAAACTAGTCCATGATATTAGAAGTCAGTATAGGGATTTGCTGGTGAGAGGTGACGGTAGTGACAGAAAGGGGTACACAGGCCCATGGATGCCAAGAATATTTGGAGTCTGGATTGTTTTGCAGATTGGGCCAATATGTTAGGTTTTTAAAATCCATCAGGCTGTATACTTATGTGTACTTTTCTATATAGGTATTAAGCTTAAATAAGAGGCTTGAAAGGTAAAAAAAAAAAATTTCCATATTATTCTGATCAACCAATATACTCATAAACTTTAAAATATATTTGAAAGCCTACCCTTCCACTATAGAGTGCATTTCCCTCTCTGCTACATATAAAAACCTACTTGAACCAGAGATTTGGTGAGTTGCAGGGACAGGGCATGAGAGTAAGGTATTTGGATTGACATAATCCCTATTTGATATTTTGCTAAGATTCTATTTGAGAATCTGGGTTTGGGAAGAATGCCACTACCCAATTTTCTCAAACTTTAGTGTAATTAATAGCTTTGGAATGAGCTCCAAGAATCTGCACATTTATGAACACTTCAGGTGACACCAATGCAGGCAATTTAACTATAGATCACACTTCAGAAAAACTGACTTTAAGCCAAGAAATGAAACTTCAGTGTAGATAATACAAGCATGGATGGCTCAAAGACAGAGGGTATAGTTACAAAATGCAAGTTTTTCCTGGGAACCTCTGAAATCCTTATAACCGGCTACTTCGTTTACATGTGCGCCTATGTTTTCCTTTAGCATCTGATAGTAATTGTTGTATTGGTCATATTTCTAAAATCATGTCATAGGCCCTGATAAGATTCTTATCAATTAAAAATTGCAAACTAACTATACTAATATCCAGATATACAAAGAACCCAAATCAGCAAGACAAAAACAAATGACCCTGTCAGAAAGTGGGCAAATGCCATGAACCAAAGTTTTTCAAAAGAAGATAAATAAATAAGCAGCAAATAAATGAAAAAAAATGCTCAATATCATTAATCATCCGAGAAATGTAGATTAAAACCATAATGAGATACTACCTTACTCATATCAGAATGGCCAAAATTAAAAAGTCAAAAAACAACAGGTGCTGGTGTGGAAGGAGAGAGAAAAGAATGCTTGTATGCCATTGGTAGAACTGCAAATGACTACAACCTGTATAAAAACCAGTATGGAGATTCCTCAAAGAAATACTGACCTGTCATTTGATCCAAAAATCCCATTGCTAGATATCTACACAAAGGAAGTGAAATCACTTAATCAAAAAGACACCTGCACTCAAATGTTTATTGCACCACAATTCACAATTGGAAAGATTTGGAATCAACCTAAGTGCCCTTTAATTCATGAATGGATAAATAAAATGAAGTATACATATAGCATGGAGTATCTCTCAGCCATAAAAGGGAATGAAATAATGTGATTTGCAGCAATGTAGAGTAAAATGGAAACCATTATCCTAAGTGAAATATCTTAGGAATGGAAAACCAAACAACGTAAATTCTCACCAATAAATGAGAGCTAATAAATGAGTATTCTCAGGCACAAAGTAATGTAAAGGACATGAGAAACCAAGAAGTGGGGTAGGTGGGAGGGTGGGTACAAGGTAAAAAACCTACTTGTTGAGTAGAGTGAACACCATTATTGTGATGATCACACTAAATGTCCTGACTTAAGGATTATATAAGATATCCATGTAACAGAACACCTGTATTCTTTTAATTAATATTTTGAGATAAAAACAAAACAAAACACTGCATTTTTTTTTAACAATACAAAGCTTTACATTCACTGTAAGTCTCCTGTGTGCCAAGCATTCTTTGTCAGTGTAATACATGGTCTCTGCCCCCAAGAAGGTATTAAGGAATCTTTTCCAGACCATTTTCTCTGAGTTATATTTACTTGCCAAGACCTGGATGGATAGTTTTGGGCTAATAGTCAATCACATCTCATCTTCCAATGCACTCAGAACATGGGTTAGACTTATTTTTTTTTCTGGCCAGTCAAACTCAGAGAATTCAAAGGAAGAAACCCATAATTAATATTAAACAAGACCAAATTAAGAAAAACATGGCATGGAGCCATATCTAAAGACACACACTCACTCACACACCCTTATACTTAACTGTTCTCTCTTTTGGTAGATCTGTGCAAATGGTTCACTTTTTTAGCACACTTAGTGACATAAGTGAAAATTCTTGCTTCCTTACAAAATCCATATACAGAAATAAGAGGACAGTTGATAAGCAGAAAATTTAACAGTTTCACAAAAGCATTCCTTCCATATTACAAAGACCTTCTTCCTTCCTGCCTTCTTGTCTCCCTACGCCCTTCTTCCCTTCCTCCCTCCTTTCTTTCCTCATTTAATAGTATATTATTTCCTAATATAAAAATTATGCATGCTCATTGTATAAGTTTTGGAAAATATAAAAAAGCATAGAGAAAAAGGAAAAAATTTCTATAATGCAACCAACCACAAAGAACTTATGTAATGTTTTTTCCTTATCTCTTCAAGTCTTTTTAGACAGATATACACATATACACCTTATATTTTATCATATAAAGTGATTATGCCACACATGCTATTTTCTGACCTGATTTTCCACATAATCATACATAAGTGAATAATTTATAGACTCAATTTCAAACAAACAGCACTCCTCCATCAGCTTCAATTTCCTTCCATCTTTGCTCTGAAGTACACACTGCCCTGTGTGCTGCACCCACATATAAAAATCTCCAAAGACAGGCAGAAAGAGAGAGCCAGAGGAGGAAGGAACAAAGAAATGGAGGGGAGAGGAGAAGGAGGGAGGGAGGGAAAGAAAAAATAAACCATATGTATTGACTTCACAACAAGTCAGCAATTTTCAAAGTAGCTCTTTTGTGTAAATTCTAATTTATAAAGTATTTTATCACATTGGTTGGCAATGCATTGGAATTAAAACTTTGCTATAACATAATCTGCTGATCTCCATAGGGAAATAAATCAAAAAAGAGAAACTTCTTTTGTTTCCTTGATAAGTGCAATGAAAAAATTAACATGGTCTGAGGATGGAATCTGTATCTTGAGGCCAACAATATTGGGTATTAAGAATAACTGTGTTAACCTATGGGAACACTACTTTGCAGAAATAGAAGATCATTTGATAGCCCATGCATATCCAAAATTAGAAAAAAGTGTTGAGAATGAGAGTTTGCAATTTCTTAATGCCCAGAGTGATTATTTAGTGGAATTGACTGGTCTTGCAGGCAGCTTGTTCATTCTTTGGTTTAAGAATATTTCTCTCTGCTGGTCACAATCTTTCAATTGAACACACATGCTTGAATATTTAAATATTACATATCAATATTATATATTTTAAAATAATCTACAGATAATTTTTAGCTTTGGAGAAAAAAATATATTTCAGAACACATTAATTTTATAAGAATTCACTAAATCTATTTCCAAAGAAAGAATATTGAAAAATAAAGGTATATAAGACAGTGTGCCAAGAGCAGTGAAATAGTAACAGTTAGTGATTTAATTAAAGTACATAATCATATAACATTTGAATTTGAAAACTATTTTAATTTTAATTTTGAGTTAAGCAAAACAAACATTTTTTTTGAGACAGAGTCTCATCATTATGTTGTACTTGGTAGAGCGCTGTGCCATCATAGCTCACAGCAACCTCAAACTCTTTGGTTTAAGTGATTCTCTTGCCTCATCCTCCCAAGTAGCTGGGACTATAGGCACCCGCCACAAGGCCTAGTTTTTTTTGTTTTTTTTTTTTTTGTTATTGTTGTCACTGTTGTTTAGCAGGTCCGGGTTTGAACCCACCAGCCTTAGTGTATGTGGCTGGTGCCCTACCCACTGAGCTATCAGCACTGCCCAAACAAAACAAAATTAAGGATCAAGATAAGATGTTTACACCATAGTTATAAAAAGATATAAAATAGTTATTAATATGAAAATATATTTACTTTGGTCTATAATAATACATGTGTATTTGTACATATGCATGTTTATAAAAAATACACCATCAATTATACAGAAAGTATGGCAATATTTTCAAATCATGAGTCATCTCTTTTTTGCCCATAAGTTGTTCTTACTCTATGCATAATGTAAATTTGTTTTCTTAAAATAATAAAAGAAAAAAAGACTAATTCTTTTAATAAAAATACTGAACATTCTAGACTCTGTTATGAATGTATGTGGTGCCAGTTTACAAGAATGGAACATAGTATGCAATACTTTTCAAATCTGAACACTAATTTTTTTTTGCAGAGTGGGTGTTTGTGCATGTGTCAAAACCAGCTAATTTGCAAAGTTGTTATGCTTTTTCTGTGTTTCTAAATCTGACTAACCCTCCAGGTTTTTAATACATACACACACACATGTATACGCATTTTGTCCCACCATGAACAGATTTCAAAATGCATATTTTCGTTTGAATTCATAAACAAATGCAAACAGTCTAGGTGACATCAATATACCTAGCAAATGTAATGGGGAAATAAGCAGACAAAGATGATGATGAACGACTGAATTTTTCTTGTATTTTACTCATAAGAGGGAAAAGTAAAGTTGACTAAAAATAGAATAAGGCTCCATGGGATGAAATAAGTCACAACCTGGAGCAAAAATGAAAAAGGAGGAATAAGATTCAGAAGATTCAGAAAAAAAAAAAAAAACAGAGAGGGAAACCTCAAGCAGAATGAAAAGCAAAATGAGTTGGATTGCTTTAATTAAATGTAAAGAAAATAGTGGGAGGAGAAGGAAAACTTCAATACTGCAAGCCTAAGACTGTCTCAGAAAGTGACAGAACTTAATCCTATCAACATCTCATTTGCATATCCATAGTAAAAAATAACAATGGTATTTTTGTGACCAAAAATATATGCAAAGCAGTCATTGTGATAGTTCAGTAGCTATTTTTGAAATGGAAATTTCCTTACAATTTGAAACAGCTCCTTCTTCAAAACACCAAAAGGCATCAGTGTCTGCTTTAGACTACAGAGTATTTTTCAATGTGATATGCTGGATTTAACCATGGTATTCCCTTTAGAAGCACAATTTACCCCTGCCTGTGAAAAATTGATAGTTTTTTTTCTATGTGTAGTTGAGATTGCTATCAACATCTGACACAACTAATTAAAAGTGCATCAGTGCAATGAAGTGCTATCAGTTTGCTGTTTGTGGCAATATTTTTTTTTTTTGGTTTTTTTTTTGGCAAGCTAAGGGAAAAAAATTACATTTTCAAGTGGAAGAGCAAAGGAATTTTACCATCAGTTCAGCAAAAAATCCCCTGACTGTTTGTTAGTTGTGACCCTCTTCATTGATGGCTGTATAAATCATATTTCTGCCATTGATTGTGTGCTTCTATTCAGCACTAACATTTTAATAAGAAAAAAATGTTAAATATCAAAGTAATAGATGAGCATTCCTCTAAAAGCCAATTTCATTAAATACCATCGGTATTAATCTTTCTAAATCTTAATTACAGCCTTTTGACATATTACCCCCTGTTTGACCTTTTCTGCTCAATTCCAGTAAAGAACTATAGGAGATACAGGGATACCAGCCCATGTCAACCCACAAGAATGCATCATTTTAATGCCACTGAGCAAATGGGGATGGTGACCCAAATTATATTTTACTCAGGAGTCAATGAGACCACATTATTCTAAGTAATCAAGCAAGTTCTAACTTTCCTATTTCAAGATTAAGACATCCCCAAAGAGAGGCCTTTAAGTCTGAGCAGATAAAGTTCTAAAAACTGGGACTTTAAGAAGAAAAAAAATCTATGGCTGAAGAACAAAACTTCCTGAACTAGATATGTTCCATGAAATTTAGAAACAATTAGTAATGGCAGCCTGTAATCGAACAACCTGAAGTTCAGTTGAAAATAGTAGGGGCTGGCAGCTCCAAGATTAAAAAAGTAATGATTCTGCTATTAAGCCACATTTGCACCAATCAATAGCTCAAAAGCATCCTCATTTTGTTAGATTCCCTGAATAAGCACAAGTGAAATCTTTGAGGAAAGGGGTTTAAGAAACTTGCCCCGAGAACCGTGTGAAGGCTCCTGACGACCAGGTGCCATGTGTGACTGGGCATTTGTTTAGTACGATTATCTCTTCTTTTCATTTTTCTTGATGTCTTTCTCCTTTTTATATTCCATACAATTCAATTTAGTCCGTTTCTTTTTCCCTCCTAAGTCTTTGCTTCTTTTCCCTTTTATTTTGTCCCTTTTTCCTGATTTATCATTTCACATCCTTAGGTCTATTGATCTGTTTCATCCTTCTTCATTTTTTTTTTCATCTGATACTGATTGGAAAGTGCTGAAAATAAAGCTGAATAGTTAACAATATGAGGAATTTTGAAATTTCCCAGTGTGCTATCTCTGCTAAGGTATACCTTTACATTTTAAATATGGGGTAGATGATGCAGAATATTCCATATAATATTCAATATACTATTGTGGGGATTGTCACCATTTCGCAATTTCTGAGGACCTGAGTAGAAGCATTTTATTTACAAATAAATAAATAAATAAATAAAGGTTTCTAAGATCTAGACTGTAAGAAATGAGTATAATTGTGATGGATGTGTTACTTGGCTCAATGTAAATATTTCACATTGTATATTGAAGTAGTAGTAACCTGAACCCCATAAATGCATCAATGTACAAAGTTATGATTTAATAAAAATTAATTTTTTTAATAAAAATTAATTTAAAAAAATAAAATCTAGACCGTAAGAATATGCTTCTAGATGCATACAATTAAATATTAGGATATTTAGAAAATGCTTATGCCAGTGTCTTTTAAACGAAAGAGTGATTAATAACCTTCTGGCTTTCATATGGGAAATGAACAAAGATCTGGAAAGAAAGAGCAAGCATTTGTAACTTCTGGAGTTTGAAACTTACAAGGTCGTTTCTGCCAGCCTGCCCTAAGAAACTAGGAACGTAGTAGTTGTGTTGGAGAAATGTTTCCTTCACTGTCCACATTCAACATTCACTTCAACATCATGTCAGTCTTTTAATTCTTATTCACTACAGCCTTGGAAACTGACGAGGTAAGTCAGAAACTTAGAGTGAACTCATAGGCTGTTCCCTGTCTATTTTGCATAACCTGAAAAATTACTTCTTCCACCAGTGTTGAAACACACGGACCTCTCTGGTAGACTGAGGCCACTTCAGAGGTGTTCTCCCTCCATGTATAAAATCCTGCCAGTGTGATACATTTGTTCTGCTGCTTCTTTCAGCTGCCCCCCACAATTATCTTTTCTTTGTTTTAAAGAAGACATTCCGCAGATAATACTTTATCACAATCTTTAATATAAAATTGTTCTCTTACTAAAACTATTATTTATTGAGGTTAATTTTGTGCTAGACCTACAGAGTGTTAACCCTTCACAAATATTATCTCATTTAATTTTACAATAACTCTAAGAAGGGGGAAGAAGCGATTTTACCGTTAACTTTTATACTATTTATAAGACACGAGGAAGCTTAGTGAGCACGCGTCCCCGGGTGACACGGATACTTAGAGACATAGCCAGACTCAGCACTGAGGTCCGAGAGCCTCACGAACCACGTGTTTAAGCTACCACTGAAATGTCCCTCTGAAACTTTTATTTAGGGTCATTAAACTGCTGAGCTGGTCAGGCCGGCGTGTGCGGTGTTTTGGAGGGAGGCTATTCCAGAGGAGATAGTTTTCAGAGGGAGGGATTGTTGAAGCTGCAGGCAGAGCCTGAAAATGAGTTTCAGAAATGTCTCCGGGATCCACTGGGATGAAAAGCACGGGAGGCAATTTTCCACGCGTATGTGCAGTCCACATTCTTCCTGTTAGGTCTGACCTGGAGCACCATTTCCATAATGCACATTAATAAGGCAATTTTCTTAGAAAAATCAACAGGGCGGCTGGCGTGGCTTATTCAACTCAATTTCCATGGGAATTCAGTGGTTTGGTGCAGGATGGAGAAAGATGGAACCCTTCTCCAGCAGGGCTCTTACCTGGGAGGTTCACCGCTGACCTTTACTATATATTTTTCTAACTTCCCTTAAATCCACAGTCTGGAGAAAACAACCTTTCTGCTCTGCAGTCCTCCAGGGCCTATGTGCTCATGTTGCGCTAGTCATGTTGCATTAGATGTTGAAACTAAGAGGAACTTAGGTGATGCATCGTAATGAGATAATCTACGAGGAGAATTCGAAAGCAGGAAATGACAGATGGGTGGCAAAGAACTTGGTGCCTTCAAATTACAGACAAATGATTCTCGTGGAGATACCTCCCCGTTACCACCCGACGCTGAGGCTGCACAGTTTTGATTTCATTCTGAGCATGTTTACTGGGTATCTGGAAGATACTTTATTAGGCACAGAGTGTATATAAAGATGAACTCAACATGATCCTTGTTCTTGGAGGGCTGATAATCAAGTGGAAAGCAGAGACGTGCACACAAAGGGCACAGTCATTATTAATGGTGCTTCAGAGCTCAGATTTGGATTCTGATGGATGCGGAGCAGTGTCCTGGCTCTGCATTCATTAGCTGTGAGTCCTCAATCAAGTCATTTTATTCCCTTTAAATTTTAGTTTCCTTATCTGTAAGACGGCAATCTTAATATTCCTTACTTATCTTATAAAGTTGTGTTAACCAGGACTGACACACATTTTATTTATCATAACCATTCTGCAAATTTGCACTGATATTGCTAGAAATCACAGCAATAATAATAATAAAAGGTGGTATGTGTGAAATAGATTAAATGAGGGCATTGCAGAGTGCTGTGAGTATAGAGAAGATCAACTCTTAATTAGACTAGCAAAATCTTGATGGATGATAAGGTATAATTTAAAATAGAACTAAGGGAGTGGAAAGGGTTTGAATAGAAATAATAGTATGGAGGATGGGGTGGCACCTGTGGCTCAAGGAGTAGGGCACCAACCTCATATACCGAAGGTGGTGGGTTCAAATCTGCCCCCTGCCAAAAACTGCAAAAAAAAAAAAAATCATATGGATGATGAACATGCCAAAGGAAAAACAAAATAAAGTTATAGAAATAAAGGATGTGCATGATCACAGAAGTAGGAACTAGTCTGTGAGTAAGGCTGTAAACGTAGGTAATGACCAGATAGTGGAAGACCACATACAAAGACATTAAGCACTGAATTATTCTGTTAAAGGAGCTGGTGTTTGTGAAGTGGATGTTAATAGCGATGTTGCAAAAATAGAATCTATGTTTAATTGGGAAAAGGCTGGATTAAACAAAGTTAACAGATGTCTTAGCTATAGAACTTTTCATTGCCTTTAAAAATCCAGTGTTCATGGAACTGGGGATGCAGTGTACTGTGGCTTGTTTTAACGTACCATGGAATGTTTTCTCAGGGCGTGCCCACTGTGGGAAACAGATTCTATACACAATGGAAACGCTTTAAGAGATTTTGAGCACAATATCAGCAATTATTTGATTTCTTGTATAACAAAATTATTGAGAAATCTGTAACTCATTGGTGTATAAAATGGAATGATTTTTTTTTTCTCCAATTACTGATTACAATTCTTTTTTTGCAGTTTTTGGCCAGGGCCGGGTTTGAACCTGCCACCTCCAGTATATGGGGCCTGTGCCCTACTCCTTTGAGCTGCAGGCACCGCCCACTGATTACAACTCTTATCTGTTAAGTTTCCCTTTCTGGTTACTGAACACTATCTTGGGAAGATTCTCAACATTCTGGGTTAGCTCTGATGTTACAACTTTGGGTAGTCCAATTTAAAATTCTAATCTCTAATTTGAATCACAACTCCATGTTCCCTCCTCCTTGTAGGTGCAGATGTTTTCAGTGTGCTCAGATGGGAAGAAAAGAAGAGGAAAAGTCAACTCTTTTCTCTTAATCCCTGAGGCTGAAGCTCATCAGTGCACTGAGTAATACTAAACGTCAGTGCTCCTGTGTGGCCGGCATCCCCAACCTGACTGTCCTAAGTCCATGCACGTGTATTCCTCAGAGGTCCCCAGACTGTCTCCCCTTTAGCCTGATCCCTTGATATAAGAGCTTCAGCTCCAAGTCCTCTCTTCTCCTGTTCCATCTCCTGGTACAACTCCAGGAAGGAAAACAACATCATAGCTTAAGCTGGACTTCAGCTACTGGAAATCCACAGCCTTGCTAAGATATGAGAAATACAGGCTGTTCAAGGGCACTTCACCTGAAATAGCTGCCAGTTCTCTTCCTCCACTCAGACTGGTCAGGGTACAGACCAGCAAGCAAATTGCCTACGCAGAGATCTAAGCAGTGAACAAAGAAAAGCTTAGTTTCTCTGTCTCACTGTCGCCGCCACCTCCAGCCCATACTCACATGGCCTGTTAAAATAGAGAGGACAGGAAAACATCTCACCACCAGTCCTGACTCCCAGTAAAACCTGTGACCCGAGTGTTTACCTACCTTTCCCCTCTGTGCTCTCTATATCCACTGAGGGAGAGAAAGTCCCTCTCAAGGGGGTTCATGATAGGAAAAATAGGAGTTATATCCATGCTTGGTCAACCCTGGGTTTTCTTGTCCCTCAGATTGGAAGCTCCTTAGCAATTCTTTTTAGGACACAAAGTATACAGTTCTTGGGCTTATCATTCAGCTTTTGTCCTCAACCAGTAGTCCTGAATAAATGAAAGAACCCTAGTCAACATTCACTACAAATGCTACAATTTTTACTTTGACTTGGTACAAATATGTACATCCACACATAGATGCATGCAGACACGTGTGCATGTGTGCGTGTCCATGTGGAACAGAGGTGCAGCGGGATATAAAAAATAGACAGTGTTGTGTGAGAAAAATATAGTGTTGGTCTGTACCCTTTTGTTGTTACCAGTTGCTAAGATATTTGAGTTCATGCCTTATAATGTATCAGATGTTAAATGCTGTAGGAAAGAAAAATAAAGTAGGGAAGATAGGGATTGCTGCTGTGGGACAGGGGGTGGTATTTCGTTTTCTAATAAAGGAATCAGGGGAGTTCTTACAAAGGTGTCACTTGATCTAAGACCCAAAGGTGAGGGAACAAGCATGCTCGGATGTTAGCTGTCGGCGAGCTGCATTTTTCTCCGCAGACCCCTCTATGTCTACTATGAGACACAGCTGAGTTTTTGACCTCGGTTATCAGGAGATATTTCTGCAGTCTTCCAATCATTTTCCTTTTTATTCTGAACTTCATTTGAGTGAGTTTTGCTTTTAGCACCACAAACAGGCCTGTCCTTTTATGTCTTACAAATAAGGGATCGCCACCGAGACTAGAAAATCTGGGATGATAGACATTTGCATATGAGCCGCAGTGTTATCATGGTTCCATGTTTGTGTGAATATATTTTGCATCCTGCATTGGTCACCGAGAAATCATCCTAAGGCTGAGACCCAAGCCTTCTGCATGCCGTGATTCACAGTCACAGTCACCTAAACGTGAAAACTCATTTTAAATAGAGAAATTTCAAATGAGAGAAGAAACATCTTCAATCGGACGAAAATAGCCCTGTGCCCACAGATACATAGTTAGTGTGAAATAACCATTAAAAGCTGGGAGTCTCTTTTCATAAGGCATCCCTCATTGACAGGGAGCAATGTGAAAGAAAAGCTTGTTTAATGCAGGCAGAACCGAAGACGCTCTGCAGACACACGATCGATAATTGTAGAATGAATGTTGAAAGCCTGTTTTTCTGCTCCTGCTGGTAGACAAGTGTTTTTGTTTTTATATTGCTTCCTATGTATCTGCTGGCTGTGGGTTCTTCCTGTCCAACAACTCATTTCCCCTTTTTAATAAGAATATGTGAGATTTGCTAGGGGAACTTTCCAGACTCAGAGTCTTTCCAGGCAGTGGTGGGGATTATGACACAGAAGGGCCGGCCTCCCAGGCCACAGGACTAACACAAGACCCAGGACTAGTCACACTGAGTCTCTGGGACACGTGACTACTGAGTAGAGTAGCACAGAAGCAGAGGAACACTGTTGGAGCTGGCTCCTTCTTGTGCTGTTGCCCTTTTGCGACGATCCATTAAAACCTATTTTCTAGAAGCATCAGAGCCTTCCTGCTTCCCTGTTAGGCAGGGTTGTTTGTGTTGACATTTTTCAGCTCCTTTTTAAATTTCACCGCACAGACACTAAATAAATAAATAAGTAAAACAGAAACCTAAAGCTATAACAAAAAGCACCCACCTCTTATTCTCAATCACCTTACAACAAAGGAAGCTTACTAGATACACTTTTGAAGAATAGCTAACTGGAAGATTTTGGTGATTGGGACTATTTGTGATGGCAATTCTTTACCAGTCGAGGAAGAATTCTACATATGCTTCCCTCACGTGGGACCCCTTAAACTTATTATCCTAATCCTTCCTAAGACTATAAAGCAATTGTAAAGAGATCTGGGCTTTGCGGGCATTCTCTCACCAACACCTCTCTAGAATTGAACTGTTTTGTTACTGGGTGCCCATACGGCATCTTCAGTAGAGAAATAATCACCAAATTAATTGAAATAAAATTCTGATAGTTAATGTGTTAGGACTCTGCACGGACTGCATGGTTTTCTCTGATTAGGGGATTACAGAGTGATAGGGAGAAGCTGGTACACACATCCTGTTCCTAAGACCCAAGGCCAAGTCAGAGACATTTTCTCAAGAGTACCTTATAATGTGATAAGCTTCTTCTGCTGTCTGCTGTGGGAAGTTTCCCTGTTTATCAAATGGGCCTGGTTATTAAATGAAATACAAATGGTTACCCTCTTTTTTTCTCTTTTCATGGAGACAGGGGGAACAAACACATGGGCAGCTTTATGTGAGAGGTAGAGACGGAAAGATCTTCATTTTACCTGAGTGAATATCATCAGGCAATAATAAAACATGGCTGTGAGCTCCCAGGCCAAGGCTCACATCCCTGAAACGGTGATCAGAACCACAGACAGTAGCAGGTCATGATTGAAGTAACCTTCAAATCACCTCCGGATTCCCACCTGTGCATTCCAGAGCTTACCTAGTAAATAGCACACAGCTCATCCTAACTCCCCTTGCTTATCTCTGAAGGTGAGGATCATCCCTCTACGGTAGGCACCCAGTTCAGCTTTAGGTGGGTCTATTTTTTTAATGTTGTAATTTAATTTATAAACCATGTCCACAAATTTTACTCATCTGAGATTCACCGTCTCAGGAACACAGAACTCTCTTTCCTGTTTAGACTTATTTTAAGTCAGACTCAGACAAAATCTACTATATTCTCTTGGAAGCCTAAATGGTAAGTTCCTAATAGCCCAAATAAACTAATTACGAATTGCAATTTAATTACACATTAATTACACACCATTTTCTTTTTAATTAGTGTCACTTTAAGTGAACTGTGACTACAAATTTGTTTCTATTGATTGTGATAGTAATAAAGCCCTACTTAGAGTAATACCTTTCTTCCCTTTTTTTTTTTGTTTAAAAAAAACATTGTTCAATGGATTAACGTGGTTTTACATTCCTTGCCTCCTTTCCTGGGGTATTATACCAAGTGGATTAAAACTTCAAATGCTACAAAGATACAAAAGCACTTTATAGAAAATCCAAGACATGGGTAATTATCACCAGGTTTTTCAATCATTTTTTTTTTTTTTATGTTTAGGTGGACCTTTGAGCAATAAATTTTTTTAAAGAAAGAAAAAAAAATATTTTCAGTAGCTATATAATGGTCTTCAATGTCTTATCTATTGATTTTCTTTAGATGTTTAAAACCTCAGTAGGACTTAAATTTTATGAAATGGGGTCACTGACATCTGAAAAAGTACAACAAAAATATACACTGAATATCCTGTAGTCTGAAACTCATAATTGTCTAATGAAAAGGTTATCCACTGTGTTAAGTCCATCACTGGCAGAAAATTTCTATTACTTCTAAGAGCACAGATTTGGCAATATCTTCAAAGAGCTCGAATTTTATGTTGACTGGAATTTGTCCATGGGTATTACTGTGTTCTATTACCAGCTTATGGTATCTAATTTATAAAGTCAATTTACATGCAAAGCTTTTTGTATTCTTTGTACTACTTAAATTCATCATGATACATTTATATTTCCTTTGTGAAATCACTTCCTGGCTCCCAGCTATTCAACACATAACTTTTTAAACAAAAGAAGCTAATTCAAATGGTTTTTCCAATAAACCAATTCTAATTCAGCAACTGGGTTCATAAAACTTTTTAAAAAATCTTCCCTTCTGGTAGAATATATTCACAAGTTGGGAAAGATCATTCATTCGAACCCTTTGTCAATTTAGTCTAATTTTTTCTAGAATGGTTAATAGTTATTACCAAAGCTATCCATAAAGGGATGCAGGGCATAAGAGAAATCAGACAAAGGAAATTGAATTTTTTTTTTTTAAGAGAGATGGTGGAGGCGAGTGAAATTACTTGTTCTAGTGACTTTTCACCCGTAACTCTGGTGCTGACTTGGTAGGAGTGAGGACGTGAACATATAACCCTCCACCAGGCCTCCTACCCCCACCACGGCTGTCATAACGACCTCCTTCCTAACCTGCTTTTTGCCACATTTGTCACAATAGCAACTTTTCTGTAGGGATGTTCAGTTGTGTAATTTGCAACAGTGCAAGCCAGAGAAAAAATTATCCTCAAGTCACATTTCATTAAATGCTGTCCTGATTACCAAACAAAATCCATCTATTAAAAAAGTATATTAATTATAACTTAAAACCATAATGAGTGTAACTTTCAGAAAGCCCTGGAGAAACCTGCAGTGATGTTCTACAAACTCTGTGTTGCTTTATGTTTTTAAAGAGACAGGGTCTCACTCTGTTGCCCAGGCTGGAGTGCAGTGATGCAGTGGCATAATCTTAGCTCACTTAAGCCTCAAACTCTGGGGGGTCAGTGATTCCCCTGTCTTAGCCTCCTGAATAGCTAGGACAACAGGTCTGCATGACCTAGCCTAGCTAATTTTTAAAGTTATTTTTGTAGAGACAAGGTGTTTCTATGTTGCCCAGACTGATCCTATACTCCTAGCCTTAAGAAATACTCCTGCCTCAACCTCCCAAAGTGCTGGCCCTATGGGTGCCCAGAGGACTGGGCCCAAGTTCTGGTTTTCATCATTGTAAACAACCGATGACCAGAATATTCAGAGGAAGGTGGGGCACTGACTCTGTAGTTAGTGTGACTGAACAAGCTCAGTTATTCAAAACTTACAGGACACTTTCTTCCTCCTATATTGAATTACGGACAATACCAAGTGCAATGTATTCTAATATCCTGTAAATACCGGTACAACTCAGGAAGTAGCACTGGTCTGTTTTAATGGGTATTTGAGAAGAAGTGGAGTGTGTGTGGATGTGTGCACATGTGTGCGTGTGTATATGTGCAATTCGTTTATTAAAAAGCCCAATTACAACGGGAGCACTATGCCAAAGTAGTTTAAAAAATCCTACCTCTGGTAGAGGGTTCTCTTTCCCTCACTTAAAAAAAAGTTTCACAAGTAGTAATTTTTGCTGGAGTCAAAACCAATAAATATGTTTTCAATATCAACTAGAAAACTGTATTTTTCAATAGGAAGGTTTTCAAATTCATTTTTTAGAATATTTTTCTAAGTAGATAGCAATGAGAAGCTATCCATTTGGAAACAAATTTCTGAAATTCTAAAACTTTAGAACAAAAAATGTCATTAGTTCTTTAGATACTTTTTAATGGACTGGACTGAAACTCATGAACTGAAAAAGCAATTGTATAAAATCCAAATATAGCCAATAAATTCCTTAGGTATGTCATACTTTGAGGTAAGAGTTATTTTCAGAACCCCTGTTAAAGAAAAACATTTCTCAGCAATTGTATTTCTCTAATTAAAACCAAACTTACATTAGTTACTTTGGTGTATTCAGAAAAGTGAAAATGACGGACAAGGGTTAAAAAATGAAATGTTTCCTTTAAAGGACACTGATAGTGGTACGAAGGTGTATTGCGTTTTAAACCCTGAATACGCAATCTCCACAGGAATCATTTCACATTATTTCTGCTGTTTCTTTTGTTTAATGACCTGGAGTCTGAAAACGGGAATCAGGAATGCCAGCCAGTTTGGCTTCCCTCTGAACAATTCACAAAACAGGAAAACAACTGCCTACCTTTCAGATGATTTGATAGGCCTGGTTTAGACCTTATCAGAATGAAACAGAGTTGAAACTGAAGAGTACTGAAATTAATTAGAAACCTGACTCTGTCATGCGGGGAAGCTCTTTGAATCCTCAAAGCTATCCTTTGGTATTCTTTCATGGACTACATGTTGGCAGGAGATGATTGGGGTCAGTTTAGGAAGTACAGCTCTCTAAAGGCTCATGATTAAAACCTTTTCAAATACTGCCTTTGTTTATAAACACAGACTGCTCTCCAGTCAGAAAGTAATGAAGGCTAAATATACTTGTAACTTGGTGCAAAGTCAGGTAACAAGTAATTCCTGGCTGTTGTATTGCAGTAGAGAGCATCTTTTACTGGTGTGGAGTAACATTGAATTAACAAGATAGAGAGAGTTGTCAGTAGTCACAGCACAAGGAAACACATCAGGAATTTATTAGATTTGGATTTATCAGTGCATAGAAATTTGGGATGTTTAACTTAAAGACAAAAAGAGCAGAACACTTTGAATAATAGCTTGAAGTGGATGATTAGCTAAGGGGATGCAACATTTAATAGCCAAAATAAATTACTATAATTATTTTATTACCTATGCTAACTGATTCCATTGTTTTTATTGAAATAACAGCTCCCTGAGGAAGGGAACGGTGCTTCAATGAATCTCAGCTGTAGGCCCGTGTGCTCTCCTACAGCAATCAAAAACAATGAAAAATAGCCTTCATTGATAAGACTCTTAATGTCTGCACCTCAGCACTTGGAGAAAATATACTATCCCTGTCAAAACACCTGGAAATACCAGGGAGCTCCTGGACAGAAGGCAGGTCGGTTATGTTTAACTCTTTAGCTCTCTTATTTGCATTCTTCTACTGGCTCATGTCTTCAGAATATAAGACTTATTTTCTTTTTTGGTCCATCCTATTTTCTGGGTGAGCCCTTCTTTAGATTCTGATATATCTACCTTCTAGCAAAATTGGACTCACGTGCCGGCATTCTTATATACAAGTTTCTCAGAGTAGTGGGAAGGCAGTGGATTGAGTCCAGATGCCAGGGAGTATGTGAGGCCAGGGAAGGTAAACTTGAGACAGTTTTCCCAGTCAGTTTCACTTGAAGATTTGAGGAAATATTGAAAGAAAAATGGATACATTATAGAGTATAGAAACATTTCCATTCATAAAAACAAACAAACAAACAAACAAAAACTCCAGGACACGACTTGTGGCAGACCATCTCTCTCTCCTTTTCCATCTTGAGCCCCCCGGCATCCTTTCCTTCTCATTTTGCTCTGATTTTTAGGGGCATGGGACATTTCATGAAAGAGGTGGATACATATTCCCAACCTTTGCTTTTTTTTTTTTCAGATCCTTCCTCTCTTTTTCATCATCAGATGAGGAAACAAAGTTCCTCTGCCATTATAAGGATGCAAGTCCACAAAGATAATACAAGAACAAAATCAAAGAGAGAAGAAATCATGGTTCATTTAGAAAAAAATTATGGCACTATCAATTCAAGTCTAAAACTTTTTTTTTTTAAGTGAAGTAAGGTCAATTTGTAAGTTTTTCAATTTAAGTTCATCATGCATTTAATATGGATATTTCTTTTGATTTAGTTTAAAAATATTCTGAGGTTCAGATTTTTAGAACAGCTTTTTCCAAACCTTTGCCAAAGCCTATTCATTCAGTACTAACTCATTTGCTCATGTCATTCATTAAGCGAATATTTACTGAGTGGCATTCTAATGGGGACTTCATATCATGTTTTGGAGATGTTGTAGTGGCTGCCTGCAAGAAGCTCATACTCTAGAGGTGAACCAATAAGCTAGTAGTAATGGCATTACCAAGGACTTCTATAAATGGCATGTACAAAGTGAGTGTGGATGGCAGTGAAACTGAAGAGAGGTGAAGAGAGGAGGGGTACAGGGAGAGCGTGTGTGGGTGACAGGTGAAGAGATTAACAGGTAAGTCAAAAAAGACATCCGAAGATGTCTCTTTAGTCTTCCTTAAAGAGAAGACAATGCCCGAAATTAGGACATACATTTTATATTTACCTTTAAAAATAAGTTGATATTCCATAAGCTACAATGGTAAGGATGCTAGATACTTACTCAGGTTGGTGTAAGTGAATTTGGTACCTGTCTTCGTGTTGTTTCCAGAAAACTGGAAAGCATAATTTATATAAAGAACAAGATTCAAGAAATGCCTCATCTAGTGATCAAAGGGGATACAATTCTCCTCAGAATCACTGCATTGAGTAATAACATTAGAAAGACAAGCCTTTGTGAGGTATATCACCTGCATTTATGGATTGTATAAGGAAAATATAGCTCTTAATTTTTCAAATTCACACCCAATGCTTCTAACAATTTTTAGAGAAAATAGTAAAGTCTTGGAGAGGGCCTGAAACCTTGCAAATGCTATTCTTTAATTGAAATATTCTTCCACTTTCTTCCCTTATATCCCATCCTAACACACACACACTCTCTTAAGCCCACATCCCAACATAATTATCACCTCTTCAGTGGAGTCTTCCCTGTTATCTCTACTTAAAGTATGTTAATGTTACTTGACTTCCTACTTGATTGCCTTTGTAACAGTACATCTAATTATAATTTATTTCACTGATTACTTGTTTTTATGACTGCACTAAGTCTTAAAATTCATATTCACATGATTCATAAAAAAATCATTGTTGTATTTTAACACTTTCATGTGTGTCAGCAAGTGAAAGTTATTTCTAACTGTAAAGCATTAGACAATATTTACTTGTATAATGTACAAGTAAATTCACTTTTCCTACATCAGATGTATGTCACTGTTTCCTTTAACATATAGGCTTATCATCATTTTAATGAAATACACGATATTTTATTTACTTTCAAAGAATCAAATTCAAAGGAGCTACATTGCCTTACAGTGTTTCATTTAACCTTGGGAAGAAGGCTCAAGTGGCTAAGGCGCCAGCCACATACACCTAAGGTGGTAGGTTCAGATCCCCAGCCCGGGCCCCCCAAACAACAATGATGCTGCAACGAAAAAATGGCTGGGCGTTGTGGCAGGCACCTGTGGTCCCAGCTACTTGGGAGGCTGAGGCAGGAGACTCGCTTGAGCCCAGGTTGCTATGAGCTGTGATGCCATGGCACTCTACCCAGGGGGATAGCTTGAGGCTCCATCT
>CAUYQV010075005.1:0-12544 GCA_963574575.1 Galagoides demidoff
TATGTACACCATGGAATACTATGCAGCCATAAAGAAAGATGGAGACTTTACGTCCTTCATGTTCACATGGATGGAGCTGGAAAATGTTCTTCTTAGCAAAGTATCACAAGAATGGAAGACAAAGTATCCAATGTACACACCCCTATTATGAAATTAATTTATACCTTTCATATGAAAGCTATAAACTAATAACAGCCTAAGAATAGGGGAGGAGGGAGGGAGAAGGGAGGGGGGAAATGGGTGGAGGGAGGAGGATTGGAGGGATCACTTTTGTGGTTTATCTTAGAAGGGTACAAGTGAATCTTTCTAAAAGTAGAATATGAATGTTTTAACACAATATCTAAGAAAATGACATGAAGGCTATGTTAACCAGTTTGATGGAAATGTTTCAAACTGTATGTGAAAACACCACACTGTACCCCAGAAGTGCATTAATGTACATAGTTATCATTCAATAAAAAAAATAATTATATGAATACCTACATGGTTCTAAAGCCAAATCTATAGTGCAAATGAGACTGGACAAGTTTATTGTTCAATTCTGTCCCCTATGTCATGCCCTCTCTCTACTATAAGTAATGACTATAATAAAACGATTTTTGCCTATAGTTAGCAATATGGTATTATACACTTAAAATTTTGCTCAGAAAATAGATCTTATGTTTTTACCCTCCTGCCACACACAAAAGAAAAAGGATACCAGGAAACTTCTGGTTTTGCAGGTGAGGGCTGTTTATTACCTCGACTGGGCAGGGTTATCACCAGTGTATGCACATGTTGCATCTCATCAAATTGTACGCATTAAACAGAGGGTTTGGGGATTATCAGCTATGCCTCAATGAAGCTGTTAAATTTTTCCTTTATAACCTAAAGATCACCCTTTTTTAGTATACAGAGATATTTCTAAATTCTTTTTACAGGAATATAGTATTCCACTGTGGGGATATACTATAGTCTATACAAAACAATTCTCTACTGATGGAAATCCAATTGTTTCTGAATGGAGTTTCTACCTGAGAAACTCAGCCTGTGATAAAGAGTTCCCTGTGGTTATTTTCCCCATTCACTTGTGTTACCCTTCAGTTTTGTGCACCTCCTCCCGCAGCTGTCTTCCATGCAAGGTGCTAACTCTATCTGGCACCACTACTACGTCCCACGGAGCGGATATCCCTGATGAGGTATTAACTAGCATTTTAATTTCAAGATACCTCACAAACATCATTCTCAAGGAAGGGGGGTTGGGAGTTATTGTTTCATAGTGACAGAGTTTCAGTTTGGGAGGATGACAAAGTTCTAGAGGTGGATGGTGGTGATGGTTGCACAATGTGAAGTCCTTCAAGCCACTGAACTGTACACTTAAACTAGTTGAAATGGTAAATTTTATGTAACGTATATAGGGTGTTCCAAAAGCCACCATTACATGGGAAAACAGTAAATGGACCTTCATTTACAAAATATTCATTATAAAATCTTATGAAATATTTACAAAATATTCTGTGTGTTGGTCATGAATATTTTGTAAGTAAAGGTATTTAGCTACAAGTTCCCATCTTCCTCATGTATGGTGATTTCGGTAACACCCTGTATTTTACCCTAATTAAAAAAAAATGTGTAGAATCTACAGAAAAAAATTCCAAAATTTACTAAAAATTATCAATGCAAAGTTTCCCAGGAAATCGCAAAATTAACATGTAACTTTATATAGAAATTAAAATTTTGTACATGAACTAATTGAGGTTTTTAATTGATACAAATGTGCTCCTCTGGGGAGTCCAGAGTGAATGTCCCAATTTGGAGAAAGTTCCTTTCTCTACTTTCTCTTAAGAAAGAGATGGCCAAAAAAAAAAAAAAAAAAAAAAAAGAAAGAGATGGCCACCTTCCAAACTTGATCTTATCTGACATGAACTCTTTCTAGACTTTTATTTAAATCTTACTATACAGTGACTTGAATTTTATGGCTTCTAAATCAGGCAGTTATAACTAGAAAATCCAGCTCAGTGACAGACTCTTCTGACTACATGACATTGGAGTCGACAGATATTACCCTGGGCTGGGATGTCAAAGACTAGAGCAAACTTACACCCAGACTTCCCTCATGCCCCAAGTGCAAATGGCTTAATGAATGGGCTGCAAACTCTAGTGAATCACCATGACCCTTCACCACATCTTCTTCAAGACCTCCTCCTGGCTTGGTGCCTGTGGCTCAAATGGCTAAGGCGCCAGCCACATACACCTAAGGTGGCAGGTTTGAATCTAGCCTGGGCCTGCCAAACAACAACAGCTGCAACCAAAAAATAGCTGGGCGTTGTGGTGGGTGCCTGTGGTTCCAGCTACTTGGGAGGCTGAGGCAGGAGACTCGCTTGAGCCCAGGAATTGGAGGTTGCTGTGAGCTGTGTTGCCACAGCAATATACCCTGGGGGATAGCTTGAGGTTCTGTCTCAAAAAAAAAAAAAAAAAAAAAGACCTCTTCTTATCATTGAAATACAGAGAATGCTTCAGACACTAAAGAGTCTTGGCTACTGGGAGCTCATGGGATGTGTGGCATCATAGTTTTTTTTTTTTTTTTTTTTTTTTTGACGGAGCCTCAAGCTATCCCCCTGTGTAGAGTGCCATGGCATCACAGCTCATAGCAACCTCCAACTCCTGGGCTCAAGCGAGTCTCCTGCCTCCGCCTCCCAACAGGCGCCCGCCACAATGCCCGGCCATTTTTTGGTTGCAGCCATCATTGTTGTTTGGCGGGCCTGGGCTGAGATTCGAACTCGCCACCTTAGGTGTATGTGGCTGGCGTCTTAGCCAATTGAGCCACAGGCGCCAAGCCCATTAGGTCAATTCTACAGGAACTACTTAAATATGCTTTCCATATCTAATTCATACATGTATATATGTGAGCATGTGTGCGCTCTACATATTTTATTTCTGCAGCTACAATCTTTAGTCCATTGACAGGTATCTGCAATGTTCCTCTCCCAGTGGCTCATTCCGCCTCTTGACTTTGGCCTAAAACCAAGGGGAATTCTTAGAGGTGAAGAACTGGTGGATTCCTATGGTGACTCCAATCCCACACTCTTTCCTTTTCTCCTTATTGGGCAGGAAACACTATAATTCCAGGGACAAGATGTATGTCACACTTTGGAAATATTCAAATCTGCTGACAACATTTCATTCTACCTTGGCTACATGCATGAGGAAGTCACATGATCACAACCTAATGGAACATAGAACATAACTAATAAACTGAAGCAACCTTTCACATATTAACACTTTTAGCTTTGCACAATGTGGAAACAGGTTTATTGCACCATTTGGTCATGTCAGAACACATAAGGGACGAGGATGCACCTTTGGAGTTTATTTTAGTCACTTACCTCAGGGAAGTGTCTGAGGAATGCATTATAATCTCCATGTGGCTATATGTTATAGATATCTCACTTTTAAAAGAAGTGTTTTTTTTTTCTTTTTCTTTCTTTCTTTTTTTTTTTTTTGAGACGAATTGCATGCTATCACCCTGGGTAGAGTGCCATGGTGTCATAGCTCACAGTAACTTCCAACTCACACTCAAGCAATCCTCTTGCCTCAGTTTTTCTATTTTTAGTAGAGATAGGGTCTCGATTTTACTCAGGCTGGTCTCAAACTTGTGAACTCAAGCAATCTACCCACCTCAACCTCCCAGAGTGCCAGAATTACAGGTGTGAGCCACCACAACGGCCTAAAAGAAGTATCTTCTAGAGATGTATTTATCTTTCTGGTACTTGAACGTGTGTTTATATATAGGTAATCCCTGGATTATGAGTAAGGTAGGTTCTGTAGGTTTGTTCTTAAGTTGAATTTGTAGGCTCAGCACCTATAGCACAGTGGTTAAGGCGCCAGTCCCATGCACTGAGGCTGGTAGGTTTGAACCCAGCTGGGGCCAGCTAACCAACAATGACAACTGCAATTAAAAAATATCCAAGTATTGCAGCTGGCACCTGTGTCTCAGCTAACTTGACAGGCTGAGGCAAGAGAATCGCCTAAGCCTAAGTTTGAGATTGCTGTGAGCTGTGACACCACAGCACTCTACCAAGAAACTGTCGCCAAAAAAATAAAAGAAATTTGCATGTAAGCTGGAACAGGTACATTTACCTTTTACCTGTAACAGCCTCCATTCTTTAGTGTCTAATTATATGTAAGATAAATGTTTGTAACTCAGAAACTGCCTGTTTGTCTGAATACTTGAAAGTAAAAGGTACTAGTAACTACTAGTAACTGCTAACACTAAAGTTCTTTTTTTCTTTTTTTAAAGAAACATGCTTCCATTATGTTGCCCATAACATATGCTGGCCTCCAATTCCTGTGCTCAAAAAATCTTTCTGCCACAGCTCCCAGGTAGCTGGGCCTACAGCATGCACTAACTGCACCTGGCTTGAGAAACTATTTCAGACGAGAATAAATGGCTGTTCTTTTTATAAGTATTACATCATTTGCACCAACTCAGACTACTAAATAGTTTTGTTTGTTTCTGTCCTCTACCCTTCCCAAGAGTGCCTGTTTTATCCAGCTCGATCATCCTTGTTATCTTGCTACAAGTCTCAAGTCAGTTGAGCTTCTTGGCAAGTAAAGTTTTTTTCATAATTCATGCTTCTTATGAAGTAAACTAGGAAAATCATATAAACCAGAAAAATAATACTAACAGTATCAAAATCTCCAAATAATTTACCTAAGTAACAACCTTGGAAACTTAGTAGATCAGGTAAATGAGAATTTACATAAGTGGTATTATATTGTCAATTTCTACTTTCAAAGGACTTAAGTGGAATGCTTGAGTCTTTCCTTAGATTCCTTTTATCAGTGATCAAACATTCAAGGCATTCCTCACAACTGGTAAGACAAAGCATCAACAAACTAAGAAGCAGAACTCCTATTCATAGCCAGAAGCTATGACTTCACCAGTATAATTAACTAGGAAATAAAACCTCTCCAAAGATGCAAATCTACCCCTTTTTTAAGCTAAGCAGACCTGGGTCAGGTGTCTCAGAAATTATCAGCTTGATCACTGGTTCTGAGATTGAAATTTCCTAAATCCAAAATTCATATATACTGTCAAGGTACCAATAAACTCCACAAAATAAAAGAAACCTAAGACTAGTGTTGTAAGCAGATCAATTTCCCAAATGTGAACTACAAATAAAGAAAACCTCCCCCGAAGTTCTCGCTATCTTAAAAAAAAAATTTAAATATGTCGAAAGAAAATGAAAAGCCTAGTGATAAAACTATTTTCAAGGGATTAAAATGCTTTACATACTCTACAACATCTAGTGATGTAAGTAGTTTTAACATTTGTAAAAGATGAACTTGAGAAAGTAGGAGGAACTACTCTGTTTAGTACGAATATTTGAAAAAAATGTTCTTGTCCAGATTAACTGTTCTTTAAAAGTAGATTTTACCAGTTTGGCCAACTATCAAAATTGCTTCTTCCACCAAAAAATGAAATTGTTCTAATCATCTGATGCCCATGGCTACTTTTTATTTTTGCACATCTTATTGGGGAACCATCAGCAGCAACATAATTTATATTGACCTGGAACACTTTACCTTCTGGAAATTTTGTGTCAGTTGCACCAGCTGGCCAAATAATTAGCTTCATCAAAAATCATTTCAGCCCAAGCCCGAATCACAAGAAAAATCATTTCGATGGAAATATTTTATTTTACTCACTATAAAACCCAACATGAAGCTGGATGTTTTAGCATAGTCCTAAGTCACATTTTGTTGCCACAGCTACAGAACTCTGCTACCCAAGGCCATAATTTGTTAAGAATTTGTCCAGTGAGTAAATTCTGTGTGGTGTATTCATAAAGCCAATAGAACAATGCTAAGCAACATAAAAATTAAGCCTTGATTTCCTACTTATTATTTATTCACATACATATTAACAACATATATGCACATATGTACTACACACAAATATGTAATTATTCTCAACTCCATCAGAAGGGTAAAACCATACCAAATTTCTACATTAAAATGGACACAAAACAACTGCCATGTTTGAGATCTCATCGAATAAACTACTGCTATTTATTTCCCAAAATTTATCTTAAAAGAGAGACTAAAAAAAAAAAAGAGAGACTACCTGAGAGAATTTTCAAAACAAGAAAAGTCACTATTTATATCCAATCTCATTCCAAGAAGAAAAAAGATCCTGAGGTATAATCTCCTGTTTTAATAAATGTGGCTTCTTTTTTTCTTTTTTTTTTTGAGACAGAGTCTGACTATGTCATCCTCAGTATAGTGGCTTCACAGCTCACAGCAACCTCAAACTCTTGGGCTTAAGCAATTCTCTTGCTTTAGCCTCCCCAGTAGCTGGGACTACAGGCACCGTAAAAGTGGCTTCTTAAGCAATGAGTTGATTTAGAAAAATCAACCTAAGGAATAAAGAAAAAAAAAAACGTGGGCATCACCACCTTTATTCACCAAACTGACCCTGCAGGTTACTCACCCTCACTGGGGGGCTCCAGGCTTGCACACGAGGCTGCTGTCCACCCTGGGAGCTCTGCAGATCTTTTGAGCTACAATTAGCCACAGTGCTGCTCTGAGCCCTTAATGCATTTGTGCAGTTGATCCCACTGCCCCCTCCAGGGCCGGGTTTCCAAGGCCTTTGCTTGATGCCATCCAGAAGTCTGACCAGCAGGATGTTACTGGGAAGCTCCTCTACACCCGAGCCAACCAGAGTCCTGCACTCAGGACATCTGAGTTCATTTCGAGAACCTACAATGCCCAGCAAACATCGTTTGCAAAATGTATGCTGGCAAGGTAAGACCTTTGCAGATGCATCAAGGCGCTCGAGACACACAGGACACTCCAGAAGATCCAACAAGGCAGATTCATCCATCGTTATCTACTTTACTGAGAAAAAAAGCTTCAGAAATGCTCATAGTTGGGTGCGTCCCTTAAGATGACTCATGTAACATCCATTTCAGACTTTGCTCTAGAGTCATGGGGAAAGAAGGGAAAAAGAATAAGTGTTGTTATCTAGAGAAAATGTTCACAAAGGAGCCACGAATCAAAAAGTACACAAAAGTGCTCCTTCTCTTTAACAGTGTAACTTTGCTTTGGACTGTGGTTCCTAAACTCCATAGTGTACAATTAAAAACAAAATAGGCTTTTTAAACTATTCAGAATCAGCCCCTAAAAGTATCTAGTCAGAAAGAGCTACTACATATTACATGGGATTCCTGTACTAAAATAGGATTTATGAAATGCAATAAAGAACATAACTTCAACTCTGAAAGTGATATTTATTAGCTGTGTTGATATAAGTCCTCAACTCACACGAGATGCTGAACAGAAGCAAATGAAAGTTTCCCTGAAATTACTATTAAATCCAACGAAGTTCCCAATTTTTAAACCACTTTAGCATTTAAGAGCCATGCCTCATATGATCGCTAGTGGCAAATGATCTCAATATTAAATACATATGTTTCTTCACTGGTCTTAAAAATAAAACTGCTTACTCTTGCCCAACCGAAAAGAGCTGAAGGTTGACAATTCTAAAAGACACAGATTTGCTCGAAAACAGCTAAAACATAAAAGCACCCTTCAGGGCAGTGGCTGACAAACTCTAAAACTGATTTATGAACAGGCTGTCTTAATCCCATTCAGAAAATCTGGCAAAATTAACACTAAAAGAATTTGACAAAGGAATGTTGGACTGAAACCCGCGAGCATAATGTGAAAATGGGGCCATTCAGAAGGCAGCAGTTCCTCAGCCTCTCCCGCCGCCACAGAGAGCTGCGATATGCGCGCCTGGGGGGTCGGGGGGACGCCTGTGGAGGGTCCCGACCGGCGGGGCGCCAGGTGTCCGGGCGCCGAGGCCTCACGAGGCAGCCTCCCCCCTCTCTCGCCAGGTCAGGCCGGGGACAAACCCCCACACGACTGTGTGAAGTTCTCAAGGACTGAAAAATAAATGCGCAGGCTCAAGTTGCGAAACTCAGCCCCAAGGAGCGCCGCGGTGAAGCAGACCCTGCACCCGCGGGGACCAGGCGGCGTCCCCTGAGCCCAGGCCGCCAGGGGACGGCGCGGCGGCAGCACGGCCGCTTCCCGCCCGCGACCGCGAGAGACCGCGCGCTTCGCTCCATGGGTCCGGGTCCGGGCCCCGGGAGCAGAGAGCGAGGGGACTGCGGCCGTGACCGGTGCGGGGACGGTGGAGTGAGGGCGCGGGCCTCTCCAGCCAGGTCCCCGCCGCACGCCTACCTCGCGCCTCCGCTCCTCCTCTTTGTTCGCGGCCCCGCGGCGGCAGCGGCGGCTGATGCAGATGCTGCCCCACCGCGCCGGGCTCGCAGTGTCTCTGACGCGGCGGCTGCTCCCGGAGCCTCCTCTCTGCCGCCCCCTCGCGCGCTCCACGCCGCCGCCGCCCACTTTCCCAGCCCCGGAGGAAGGAGTAGGAGGAGGCCTCACCGCGGCCGGCGCCCGGGGCCCAAGAGGGCAGCCGGCACCACCGCGCCGACCCAGGGCCGCCGCCCCTTCCCCCATCTGCGCCCCCTCTTCACCACGGTCTGAGGTACCCGCGGCCCCCTCCCCCACGGTCTGAGGTACCCGCGGCCCCCACCCCCTCAGTTTGAGGTACCCGCGGCCCCTTCCCCCCCGGTCTGCGGTACCCGCGGCCCCCTCCTCCCGGTCTGACGTCCCCGAGGCTCACTACCCCTGGTCTGAGGTCCCTGCGGTCCCCTTCCCCCCGGTCTGTAGTACCCGCGCCCCCCCCCCGTCAGAAGTACCTGTGCCCCCTCCCCGTCTGAGGTACCTGCGCCGGGTCCCGCGGGACCCCGGGGTAAGCCGGAGAACAGCGCCCGGAGGAAACACAGGGAGGCCGGAGTCTGGCAGGCGGGGTTCCCTGGGGCCAACGAGGAGTACGTCCGGGGACAGACACCTCCTCCCTGAGGAAAGCTAGCCCGTAAGATTGAGCCGCCGCTGGGAGGCGCTGGGCGTGGCGGGCAGCGGAGGGGGAAGGGGCCTGGGGGCGGTGGCAGCGTCCTCCCCTCCCCCAACCACCTGTGCGGGGCTTCCCTGTGGCTCCCGGGAGCGCTCTCGGTGGTCCGGGCGAATGGCGGCCCCCAGGTGGACGTGCGGGACTGGGCCGCTGCCCTCCCACGTCTGTCCGCAGCGGCGCTGCCCCGGACGCGACCCTGAGCTGGGGGCTGCCGACCCCACACTCAACCCCGGAGTCCGGCGGGGACGGAGTATAGAAAGCGCGCTGTCGACAGGGTTTGAGGTTTTCAAACTCCACTTAGAGGAAAAGCAAGTTAGCATTTTGTCACTGACCTAAACGTGTCACCGTCAGAGAGTGCCCTTTCTCAACATTGGCAAGAACTAGGAGGGAGAAGAGGATCACATAGCTGCGGGAGACCTGCCCTGCCCAGCCGGGGGCCGAAGCGTGTGGTTCCGGACTGAGGTGAGTAGCCCAGATGTGAAAAAGACAGCCCCTGGGGGACCACTCCCCGCGAGCCGGACTGTGCGGGGCAGGCTACTCTCAGACCCGTCCGCGCTGGGATCCTCCCCACCTCCCCTTGGCTTTGCTTTGAATATGCGAAGAAACGGCGAGCCGGAGCGCGGGGCACCGGAGATGGGACCCCAAAGTGCGCGGTTACGCGGGCATCTGAGCTGAGGGAGACCGGGAAGGAACGAGTGGAATGGGGAAGCTCTGACCCAGTCTTAAACAGAGACTGAAAGTGCGGAGAGAGAAAGATCCGTCAGCAAACATAAAGCGCTATTACATTCAGTTTTACAGTCATTCAAGCTGAAGCTCTGGGCAAGCGCAGTGGGAGGCCGAGGCGGGAGGATCACCTGAGCTTAGGAGTTGGAGACCAGCCTGAACAAGAGCAAGACCCTGTCCCTACTGAAATAGAAAAACTAGCCGAGCGTTAAAGTGGGCACGTGTAGGCCCAGCCACTCGGGAGGCTGTGGCAGGAGTATCACTTCAGCCCAGGTGTTTGAGATTGCTGTGAGCTGTTACATGAAGACACTCTAGCTTGGGCAAAAGAGTGAGACTCTGTCTCAAAAAAAAAAAAAAAAAAAAACTGAAGCTCAGATAGGTTAACTTCCTCTGCAAGTCAGACAGTAAGTAATACTGAGTCAAAACCCAGGCCTCGCCCTCTGAATTCCAAGTTTGGTCTTCTTTCCACCTTCCCACCGCCCCCTCCTTTTGCACATTGTGGTCACATCCTCACCCCCAGGAAAGCTGAGCAGTGTCTGTCTTCCCAAGAGAAAGAAGGAGCTGTTAAGCATGTGATTACTCTAGAGCTAGGGACAATTTTTGTTTTGTTCTTATTTTGGTTTGGGTGAGTTTTGTAGAAAGAGCAGCATACAAGGTCAAAGAATGGTGCAGGGCTTGAAACTCTAGGCAAGAAAATCAGTCACATCCATTTTCAAAGAACTGGAGATAGTGTGTCCCAAGACTGCAGTGATCAAAGAAAGCAGCACACATCCCATGAAATATCATCTGGGACCTGGCTGCCCGGGGCCTCTAGCACATGTTCACCATATTTTTTAGACCACAGCTCTTTTATTAATGTTACTTACTCCAGCTGTCAAAGGAAGTCTTGGGGCAGCGCCTGTGGCTCAGTGGGTAGGGTGCTGGTCCCATATACTGAGGGTGGCGGGTTCAAACCCAGCCATGGCCAGCTAAAACAGCAGTAGTAACTGCAACAAAAAATAGCCAGGCGTTGGGGTGGGCGCCTGCAGTCCTAGCTTCTCGGGAGGCTGAGGCAAGAGGATCACTTAAACCCAAGAGTTGGAGGTTGCTATGAGCTGTGACAGCACTCTACCGATGGCGACATAGTGAGACTCTGCCTCAAAAAAAAAAAAAAAAAACGAAGTCTTAGGCAAGTTACATGAACTTCTAAAGCCCTTTTCTGTCTGTCAAATGGTAAAATAATAATAATGATAATATCTCTCAGTGTAGTTGGACAATTATAAGAGACAACCTTTTGCTTCCTTGTAATCTGTACATCTCTATTAAAGTACAGAGTACTCACTATTATCTGCTGAGACACACAGGCGGAGTTATTCTAAGTAAAGTTCTCACTTCCTAGGGTCTAAAAAAGTTTGGGATAAGGCTAATAATTGCAAAATCCTATCAAGAGAATATTAGAGGGGAAGGGACAGTGGAGAGAGAAGCTCATTCATCTTTTCATTTCTGGGAGCTGAACGTGAAGGAAAATATGTAAGTGTGTTAATGCTTACAACTCCTGTGACTTTGAGTAGATCCAAGAAAAATGTAAACATACCCTGTGATATAACAATGATAGCTTAGATTTATATAGTTCTTATCTTCCCAACACTTCAAAGTACTTTTGTATATATTATCTCCTTTATCTTCTCAATATATATGTGAAATAGTAAAGACAGGTATGATTATCCCTATATTGCAGATGGGAAAAAGCAGTGTAGTTTTTGCTCTACAGTAACACAAATAAAGTAGTAACACAAATAAAGCTTTTTAAATCCCAGTCTGGAGAACTCTTTGATAAGCTTTGGTACTGTGCTTACGTATACATATATATGTGTGTGTGTGTGTGTGATTATCATTTTCCTTCATAATTTGTTCCTCATCCTGTTGCTATAATATTGGTAAATTATAGAGCCATTTATCCAGTTCAAACTAGAAACCTAAGGGGCGTCTTTGATTTCTCCCTTTTCCTTTCAATCCCTCTCTGTCAACCACCCCCCTAGCTTTTCTCAAAATATTATTTCATTTTCTTCCCAATGCCTGCAGGCTCTGTTCGCACCAACTAAACATGTTGTTTGAAGGCCTACAGGCCCTGCTAACCAACCTTTCTGCTTCCACTCTTGGCCCCATAATTTTGCCCTGAATATAGTGACATTCCAAGTAAGCCAACATACTATGTTACTCCTGTAAAAGAAAATAAAATCCACAGGACTACTCCCTCCCCCAACTTCTTGTGCAAAAGAAAGATAAAGGCCTTAGGCACCTGTAAAGGGCTGGCCCCACCATCATTCAGTAAGGAATCCCCTCACTGGCCTTTCATAAGCAAGGCTTTGAACATTGTAACTTTAGGTCTGTAGGCTACATCTGTCTCCTAAAACTAATGTCTATTCTGTTCCACACTAATAATGAATTACAAGTTTATCTTTGCAGGTACAGAACATAGATAAGGTGGAATCAAAAGTCCTTCCATTTACCCAGGGCTGTCTATATAATTGATGCTTTATTCACTCCCTTTTTCTCTTCTAACATTTGCTTTATCTTATGTAAATAGTAGGTTTTCCAGGGCCTCTTAAGAATGTAACCATTTTGGCTCGGCGCCTGTGGCTCAAGTGGCTAAGGCGCCAGCCACGTACACCTAAGGTGGCGGGTTCGAATCCCCAGCCCGGGCCGGCCAAACAAACAATGACGGCTGCAACCAAAAAAATGGCCGGGCGTTGTGGCGGGCGCCTGTGGTCCCAGCTACTTGGGAGGCTGAGGCAGGAGACTCGCTTAAGCCCAGGAGTTGGAGGTTGCTATGAGCTATGATGCCATGGCACTCTACCCAGGGGGATAGCTTGAGGCTCC
>CAUYQV010075007.1:0-10460 GCA_963574575.1 Galagoides demidoff
TAAACCAGTAGATCTGGAACTTTTTTTTTTTTTTTTGAGACAGAGCCTCAAGCTATCCCCCTGGGTAGAGTGCCATGGCATCACAGCTCATAGCAACCTCCAACTCCTGGGCTCAAGTGAGTGTCCTGCCTCCGCCTCCCAAGTAGCTGGGACCACAGGCGCCCGCCACAACGCCCAGCCATTTTTGGTTGCAGCCATCATTGTTGTTTGGCGGGCCCAGGCTGGGGATTTGAACCCGCCACCTTAGGTGTATGTGGCTGGCGCCTTAGCCGATTGAGCCACAGGTGCCGAGCCAGATCTGGAACTTTATTGCACATCAGAATTACTTGAAGCACCTGTCAAAACACCTTGTGTATGCCTTCAGGGTTTCTGATTCACAGAGGTCTGCACAGAACTTAAGAATTTGCATTTCTAGGTGGGAAGCAGTGGCTCACACCTGTAACCCTAACACTCTGGGAGACTGAGGCAGGAGGATTACTTGACCTGGGAAGTGTGAGACCACATGTGAGCAAGAGTGAGACTCTGTCTCTACTAAAAATATAAAAATTAGCCTGGTGTGGTGGTGCACACCTGTAGTTCCAGCTACTTGGGAGGCTAATGTAGGAGGATCACTTAAACCCAGCCACGAGTTTGAGGTTGTGGTGGACTATGACAACACCCCACTCTACTGGGGTGACAGAGAGAAACTGGCAAAAGAGTGCATTTCTGGCTCAGCGTCTGTGGCTCAAGTGGCTAAGGCGCCAGCCACATACACCTAAGGTGGCAGGTTCGAATCCAGCCCTGACCCACCAAACAACAATGATAGCTGCAACCAAAAAATAGCCGGGCGTTGTGGTGGGCGCCTGTGGTCCCAGCTACTTGGGAGGCGGAGGCAGGAGACTCACTTGAGCCCAGGAGTTGGAGGTTGCTCTGAGCTGTGAAGCCACAGCACTCTACCCAGTGGGATAGCTTGAGGCTCTGTCTCAAAAAAAAAAGAATGCATTTCTAATTCTAATGATCTCAAATTGACTTAGGTAAGCTACTGCTGGGTCTGTGTCTTCTGTGAGCTTATTACAGAGGCTCCTCGATCCCTGTGCCCAGGCGTTGCAAAGCAGAGTCCAGGGCTGCGAGCTGAGTCCTCCCCCACCTTAGTGTTCTCCTGAGTGCTGAGACTGAGCTCACAGCTCTCATTTTGCCTTCTCCTAAACCATTTAACCTATTCTCCCAGAACAAGAGCTGGGTTCAAGTTTCTACTCCACTGGGTGCGCCAGTTTACCTCTCCGAAGCCCTGGAGATAATAAGATACTCTCACCTACTTTCCATGACTATTGTGAGAATTCAGTGAGAAATTTTATGCAAACTACTTTATCAATATTAACAATTCCTAAAGTTGAATGGTTACGTATCATTATTAGTAACCTATTGTATTGTTGTAACAATACTATCCTCGGTAACCCCAGCAGTTCTAAGAGGATGTTGCTGTGGGTTATCAGCAGAGAAAAAGGTTTTGCCCAGGAAGAATTAATAAGCATTAATGAAGTCGGCCTCTGATTAAAAAGAAGCCTTTCACCCACTAAGCAGCTTCAGACATTATTCTGCAGTCAAAAGTAAACATTTGTCTTCATTCTTGGCAGAAGCATGCGGGACAGGTGAGAGATATTGATGGGCCCAAGTTGTCGGACCTGGAAGCTCAAAGCAAACCCTCTCTGTGTCCTTGCCAAGGGCAGTTCCTCAGTCTTTGGGTTCCATTCCCAGCCTGTGAGGCCATGCCAGCCTCTGAGCATCTCCAGATACTCCAGCAACTTCTGAATTGCTCCAGGAGGACTCAAGGCACTAAGAACACCTGCCCATACAAGAAAGCTCAAGAAACTGCCAGCCGGCCCCAAGCTACAAAAAGCCATTAGCTGCTAATGATCCCCAGCACAGCAGCCAGCTGGACTGGAAGTTGATGCAGAGTGTAGAGCGAAGCAATCGGGCATTACTGTCCCCTGCAGCCACTGAGCTCCCCAGAGGCATCTGAGCCGATGCTTGCTGGCGGGCTGAGCTGGCGAATGTCTCTTCTGGAACCTCACTGTGGAGCCTGCCTATCTGCTTCCTGTTTGCTCTTTAGCTGTTTCAAGGTCGACTTAACTCACCGGCAACCAGGCCCCGGGTTACTCATCAGCCTGGCCTACACCACTGGTGTCCCGATTTGAAACGTAGTACTTTCCTTTGCCACGCTCCCCATCCCAGCAATCAATTCCTTATGCCGAACGCACTCAGAAGTCAGGTGAACCTCCTTGAGAGCTCTTGACTGGTGCCAAGCGATTCAGATCCCAGCAGCATGTGATAAGGAGGCTCAGGGCCCACCAGGGCTGTCAGGCAGCCTTGGGGAAACAGGTGTTGTGTGGTCCACAGGGAGGTGCAGCGTCCTGATCCAGCCTTGTTAGGAATTTCTGTGTCTCTGCAAGTTAGAGTGCAGATGGCTTCACCCTTTGAAGGCACTAACAAGGTTGTCCTGAAAAGGCTTGAACACTCCTTTGGGCTTCTGATTAATAGTGTGTGTTCCTTCTTTGGAAGGAGGGAGTCAGAGGCCTGGGTCTTGTCCTGGTTCTGGTTCTGGTTCTGCCACCCATTTACTCTGAGATCTCACATAAGGCATATCGCCTTTCTAAAACTTGGTTGCCGTCTCTAAAAAAATGAAGGCAGAATTTGCATTATGATTTCTAAGGTTCTTCTGACTGCCAAGCTTTTATGATTCCCTTGAACTCTAGGGATACCCTTCCTCGCCGCCCCCCACCATATACACACTCCTAGAGAATGCAAACAATTTTTTAATATGAATCCAAGCAAAATGTAATAAAGAAGGTAAATTTGCTGCCCCAAATTTGCATAATGTATTCTCAAGCCAAGCAGAAATGGCATTTGGATTGTTTGCTGTTTTGAATTATCTGCACCACCGCACCCCTGCATTTGTGCAGATAATTGGGAGGTGACTGTATACGGGAAAGATACAGGGTTTCCTGTATGGATCACATCACGGGAGCAGAGTTTGGGCTAATGTGATTAACTCAGTTGGTGGAGCCCAAAGAAGACTGTTAGTCAGATCTCCATAGTTTTATACATAGAAAAACCTCTTTTGGGATGTCCATAATAGAACCCCTGACTGTTAAAGGAATAAAGTGGGTAAGAATATGTGTTAACTAAATTCTGAATCAATAGCTCCTGGTTTGCGATCAGAGTGACTCCAAAGGCAAGGTGACTCGTTATTTTATTGTGGCAAGAGTTTGAATCACCTGTGGTGGGTGACAGGTAACAGGAGCAAGGCCTGCAGAGGGTGGTGGCACCAGCACAGCCACACAGCCACTCGGCTGTCCTCATAGGCAGCGGCCCAGGCAAGCACTGTAAAGAAGTGATTTTACTCTGACACTTAATAAAGCTAAAAAGGCCAAAAGCATGTCCGTGAAGATACGCAAAGGAAATCCACGATGTGGGATGCAGCTCAGAAGAAAGCCTGGCGCCTGTACAAATGTTCCCATTCACTCAATTTCAGAAATCTGAACAGGGCCTTGCGGTGCAGGTCTCAGGGGCCAACCGTGGCAGAACCAAGAAGCTGTCGCGGGAGCTTGAAAGGGGCAGTTTTAGGACGAGTACAACAAATTACTACTCGACAAAGCAGGTAGTAAAGAAATGAAACATGTTGCCCCTGAAGGCGATACAGGCTGAAAATAGAAATAGGTCCAAAAATTGCTTTGGATACATTCAAGACGTACAAATCTACAACAGAGGTTTCCTTCGTAATGGGAAAGGTACGTCTACTCGACACTTGAAGGAGAAGAGCTGTGCTTGCCTACAAAGCGCCCTTTCTGCCGCTCTCAGCCCTGCTGCCTCTTTTACCCCACTCACCGAGGGCTAGGCACTCCCTGAGAAACCTATGTGCATTATCTTATTTAATCCTCACAGGTACATGGTATCAGGTATCATTATTCCCATTTCAGAAAAGAGGCAATAGTATTGTACAGACCTGCTGGGCTGACTGCTCAGCTCACACAATCCCTCCCCTGTGGGACCACCCCCATGTGACCAGGTCTATATCATATGATCCTGCTCCCCTCCGCCACTGCCAAATCATACAGGGGCAACCCCCAACCCAATCCAAGGGGGTCAGTCCCTGAAATACGAACTCTAAAGTGAGGCTGCACAGATGTGGAGCTGTGTCCATTCATGGCAGAAATCCTGCTTGAGAACATATCCTGCACATCCCTGCAGAAATTGCAACCCTCTTAGATGGATGGTGGAAACGTAAAATGGGGCAGCCACTGTGGAAAACAGGTTGGTGGTTCTTGACAACGTTACACATAGAATTACTCTATGGCCCCAAAGTCACACTCCTAGGTATATATCCACAAGAATTGAAAACAGGGACTCAGGTACTTAGACATGAAGGTTTATGGTAGCATGAAGCACAATAGCCAGAAACAAGTCAAATGTCCACCAACAGATGAATGGATCAACCAATGTGGTATATCCATGCAATGGAACATTATTCAGCTATGAAAAGGAACAAAGTTCGGATACAGCCCACACATGGATGAACCTTGATGATATGTGAAATAAGCCCGACCCAATAGGATGGACATTGTGTGCGTCTATGTACAGGAGATCTCTATAGGTTAATTCATAAGACAGAAATTACCAGGGGCTAGGAGAAAAGCTGTATGGGGAATTATTTCTTCATGATTATAGAGCTTCTGTTTGAGGCGATAAAAACATTTTGGAAAAAGATAGTGGTGATGGTCCCACAACATTGTAAATGTGATTCATGCCACTGAAGTGTACACTTACAAATGGTTAAAATCACAAAATTTTATGTTATCTATATTTCACCACAATAAAAAAAAAAAGTTAAGAAAAAAAAGACATCCTTCTATTCTAACTGCCCAGTGCTACCTGGACTGCCTAGATTCTTCACTTGGTTGTTGAACTGAAATGATTTAGTATCATGACAATAAACTTCCTCTGTCATTTAACTAGCCAGACTTGGTGCTTTTCCTGGTGACCACTGACACTGACGTAGTATATGAAGGTTTCAGGTTTTGTAAAGAACTTGCCTATAATCTCCCAGCTTCAGAGTTGAACTGGGAGATGAGCCCACATGCCCATGTGTGTCTGGCTCTCATCAGATGTTGGAGCCGTGACTATAGCCACAATAACACGGTGAACTGTCTGAAAACTAACATGGGTCTGTGTCAAGTCTGCAAGTATCCACTCGTGCTGTTAGAGTGCAAACATTCCAATAACACGAAAAAATGAATTCATTCACTCATTCATCTATCCAACCAGTTGCTCAGCCAATCAGTCAATACCCAAGTATGTCTTAAGCAGTTATTGGTTGTTTAATACTGTACAGGATATTCAAGGGGGAAAGAGAAAGGGAACCCCACATTCCACAACCTTGCAATCCAGTTGGGGGAGAAGTGCCATGTGGACAAAATACTTAAAACAAGTAGGCCACGTGACTAAGGCTTGTGCATCAAAGCATCTGAGGGAAGGGGGATTGAATGAAAAGAAAAATCCATTTGTTACAGATTGTCTTCAGCTATAAAAGTTCTTCCTGAAAGAAAGTATAGGTCTAATGAAGAGAAATATCTCTAGTTGGTTTTGCAGGTTTTGAAATTAAACAATCTTAATTACCATCCCCAAATCCACTACTAAGATTTAACTCTTTGTATTACTCGTGAAAAGCCACTAGAGATACTCCCCCACCCACTACCCCCAGATACTGCATAATTTCTGATGGTCTGGTTCTCTACATTTTATGATGAAATGTTTGGCTCAGTTCATTAGGATTTGGGGGGAGGGGTGTTCAGTATTCAAATCAAGAATAGACCTGCTTTTACTTAATACACAAAGTTAGCAGAAATCTGACTAGTGCAAATATTTATAAGGACAAGCAGTCCTGCATTTCATTGTTTAATCAAAAGATGGTCTCACAATTCATGACATAAGGTTCCCATTGCTGCAGACCATCTTCAAGCCTCAAAATCCTCTGCCTTGTCACTTTGAGTAAGCCTGATTTACCAGGCTAGTTCAGCAATCAGCCATGTGAATATCAAAAGTATGTCTTTTTTTTAAATCAGAGAATCATTATTTTATTGACATGTTTACAAATGAACGTAAGGTGGTCCCCACCTGCCTCATTCTATCTCCCTCCCCCTTGGTGATTAAAAGTACGTCTTAAATTTAATCTCTGTTCTACCCATGAACACACTCAAGGAAACACCCTTATATATGGATCCAGGAAAAAATAACAACTGGTAACAGCTGACTTGCAAATGCATTCTCTTTGGCCTGTGCAGTGGACACTGCTGATTGATTATACAAAGAAAGGCCTTTCCCTAAAGTCTCTCCTTTGGCTCCTCCCACTGGAGGGATGGCTCTGTTCCAACTACTAAGAGTGGCCATGTAACCCAGTTTGGGCCTTTATGATAAAAGCAAAAGACTGCTGGGCTAAGGTGGGGGAAATTCTGGAAATGAATTTGCTTTCCTGATAAAAAGGGAGATGGCCCCTTCTTCATGCCGTGCAGGTAAACATGACCCAGATACTATGGAAATCATCACATGTATGAGCTAAGCATGTAGAGCACGAAAGTATAAACGCCAGAAATACCTGGGTCAATACCAGAAACTATTTACTTCTGGACTTCTTGCTCTTCCTTTTAAATATTTTTAATTGACACACCATTCAATGAAATCTCACAAACTGCAAACATCTAGGTAACTGGAACCCAGATCAAGAAAGAGAACATGACCAGCACCCCAGTGTCCCCTGATTACGTTCTCTAATAGCCTTTACCCTCATAGGAATAACCCTCTCTCTGCTCCTAACACCACTGATTAGTTTGGCCTGAGTTTCATACTTCACACAAGTGGAATAGTACATGTCTGGTTGCATTTGCTCAGTGTTGTGTTTGTGAGATGCTTCTATATGGATGTGGGTAGCTGTGATTCATTCACTATCTACTATAGCCCAGGTGGTATTTAGATCATAATTTGTTTACCCATTCTGGTGTTGACCAGCATTTGTGTACTACCTAGACAAGATAGTTCAGGTATTATCAATGTTCATTCTTAAGTAGTCTGATGATAAATACATGTGCTTATTTCTGTTAGGTAGACACCTAAGAGTGGGATTGCTGGGTCATAGGACATGCACTGATGAACAGTTTTCCAAAGCGGTTGTATCAGAAATATTTTCCTGTAAACTCCCCTCCCCTGATATTTTTTTAAGCCACTATAAGTTAGGTTTTCAATAACTTGCAGCTGAATGCATTCCTAACCAACATAGCCCCCTTGGCATTTGAAATACTTTTTAGTTCATTCAAACACATATATACAATCAGGAATCTCAATGTGAAAAACTACATTTCCAGCTAGTCTTGAAATATTAGACGATCTCACAAGATAGCAAACATTTGTGGATGAAAACAATTGGCTGGATTTAAAAATAATAATTGCCAACCCTTATACAGTGCTTACCGTGTACCAGAAACAATTCTAAATGCTTTACACACATTAACTCATGTAGTTTTCACAACAATTCTACAAGGCAGGTACTAGTGACCTGCCCATTTTACAGTTAGGAAACTGAGGTCCAGAGAGATGAGCTGTTTAGATCACAATCAGACAGCAAGGAATAGTGGAAGCAGGATTTGAACTCAGACTATCTGGTCCAGAACTTTTGCTCTCAACCACTGCACACCACCAGTAGAAGGGCTTGCATGCTCCAGTAACCACAGCCTCCATCAAGCTTACTGTTTGATACCCAGCTCTGCTCTCATTTAAGTTAACCTGTTAGGCTTCTGTAGACATTCCAATTTACAACCTTAGCATTGCATATCTTTGAAGGAAAGAAAGACTGCCATATAAATTTGGGATTTTTGCCATTACTTCCAGGATACTTATCATACCACCAAATTGCTCATCCCTGGAACTCAAAGCAGAAGAATTTCATACATTTAATCCATGCGCAGGGATTGTGTAATTCTTGCCATCACCCATTATGCGTAGCAAATTTTCTCCCTCCCTACTTCTTCTGGATTCTTTAAAACGTATTTATTTGGGGGCAATATTTTCACTAGTAATTTGTTTTTCCATATGTTAAAGTCAGCATTGTTCAGTGAATCAGAGGCCCTTTTGTCCTGGTAGCTGAAGGATGCTGATGGAATGCTGCAAATAGAAGTGTTAAGAGACACCAGAGCAGGCAGCAGGCACCACTGTGCATGCCATTTAGACTGACAAGCAACCAAGAAATTGATTTCCCAGTTGGAACTGTAGGTAGAAGTTGTTCCTGAAAATCAAGGGAAAGGCCCTTCTTAAGTTTCTAGGGATGGACAGAAAGAGAAAAGAAGAGAAGGGATTGGTAGTCAACAGCGAGTGCTTTTGCTTACCCAGAACTCATTTCCCTGACTTGGTCATGACACTACTCCCAGTCAGTGTAGTTCTGATAGAACTGACCCCATGGCTCTAGAAACCAGCATATTCCATTCTGCTGGCTCCATTGCTTGATTCAATAATAAGAATGAATTCAAGCTGATAATGCAATTCAATTTTGTGACTTTCACTAGAATTATCTAGAAGATAAGCTCTTGCAGGTATTTCTACCTATTCATAAAAGGATGATATTGACAGAATCTTGAAGCTGCTGAGAGCTCCCAAATGGAGAAAAAATTCTTGAAATTGCTGCTAATACAGATGAGAGAGAAGAAGAAAACTGAGTTCTATTAATCTGACATGGCTCAAGCTCCTGGATCCAGCCATACCTGAAGCTCTGGACTTTTCCATCATGACAACTGAAATGTTTCCTTTTACAATAAAGTCACTTTGAATTAGAGTTCTGTCACTTGCAATAACAGCAATAAACTTTATTTATACTTTAATTATAATCTATAACTACTGGGTAGGGTAGAATATAACATCTTAAACATTGAAGGAGAGAGAAGAAAAGAGGTACAAATTTGGCTAGAGAGAGACTGTTCCAGTATATATCCCCCAAATCAGCAAGAGAAGGATGAAGTTGGAAAAGAAATCTAGAAGCCCTGTTGGTACCTTATTGGGATGTGGAAGCAGGTCTGGCTGATCCTGCCCAGTTCCTATGCTCAGGTCTCTCCACTTTGGAGGGTCAATTCTATACAATGTGGAAAATGTGGCAGAGAGAGAGAACTGAGGGAGTGAAGGCAAACAGCTGTGGACATGAGACATCAGGCTTTGTGTCTCAGGAATGCTGAATGTGTTTCTGATGGTGTCATGCCAGCCATCTTCGGAGTTTGAGGGCACTGGCCCATTGAGCCAATAGCTTCTGGGATTTCTTTTACTTTTCCATCATTGCTTTCTTCTCTTCTTCTCCTTCTCCTGTTTGATTTCTTCCTACTTCATTTTTTTTACATTGAAGCATTCAAAAGAAGAACTGCTGATTGTCATCATTACTCATTTGGTGTTTAATTGGGTTTTGACTAATCTCTGTAGATTAAGGTCATGTTCTTCACTTAGAATTTCTGGCAGAGTAATGAAGGTATATATAATTCTAACCCCACTCCCCAAACTACAATGCTGTGGACTGTCAACATTATGCTAGTGTCCACTCCCAAATTGTAAGACAAGTTTCTCAATGGCTACAGACAGCTTGAATGGCTGTAGTAATCACCAGGATGGGTCTTGAGGGAGTACTAATTTCTATAACTGAATTTTTTTAATGTGGTAAAAACATTTAATATGAGATCTAGCCTCTTAAATGTTTAAGTGTGCAATATAGTTAAGTACAGGCACAATGTTGTATAGCAGATCTTGGAACTTAAGCATCTTGCAGAGATGAAATGTTATACCCATTGAACAACTCACCATTGTCCCCTCCCCCAGCCTCTGGCAACCACAAACCTACTGTTTCTATGTGTTTGACATTTTTAAATATTTCATGTCATTGGAGTCACACAGTATTGGCCGTTCTGTGACTGATTTATTTTACTTAGCATAACGTCCCCCAGGTTTATCCAGGTTGTGGCATATGACAGGACTTCCTCCTTTTGTAAGGCTGCATAGTATTCCTTTGTGTGTATGTATCACATTTTCTTTATCGATTCATCTGTTGACGGACATTTAGGTTGTTTTCATATCTTGGTTCTTGTGACTACTGCTGCAGTAAACTTGGGCCTGCAGGTACCTCTTTGAGATCCTCATTTCCCACAATTGAATCTTTTTTTTTTTTTTTGAGACGGAGCCTCAAGCTATTCCCCTGGGTAGAGTGCCATGGCATCACAGCTCATAGCAACCTCCAAATCCTGGGCTCAAGCGAGTCTCCTGCCTCCGCCTCCCAAGTAGCTGGGACCACAGGCGCCCGCCACAGCGCCCGGCCATTTTTTGGTTGCAGCCATCATTGTTGTGTTGGCGGGCCGGGCTGGGGATTTGAACCTGCCACCTTAGGTGTACGTGGCTGGCGCCTTAGCCAA
>CAUYQV010075012.1:0-39766 GCA_963574575.1 Galagoides demidoff
CTGGAGGTGGTGGGTTCAAACCCAACCCCAGCCAAAAACTGCAAAAAAAAAAAAAAAAGATTTGCGTTTTATACTTATGTTTTGCATTCTTGGAATTCTTTTATTGAAAAACACTTTATGACTTACACTCACCTCCATGAATAATCATTGCAAATAGCATATAGGTTTGTAATAACATGATGTGTAGGGCTAGTTTTAGCTGTCAATCTTCTTCCAAGGTCATAAATTCTGGCCTGCTAGGATAATATGAATCTGACTTAGGTACTTTTTCTTTCATGCTCTCCTTCTGCCTTGTCTTCTGACTCAGGTGGACCCTGTGCAACTCACTGGCCATGCTTTTTGGTTTGAATGCTGATCCTTGCTTTTACCATAAAGGCAGATTATCTACTTAGTCCGTAAGCATCTGCAATCAGCCTTTTAAATGGTAGATGCTTCCTCGTGCAATTACACAATCTTGGGAGTATGTGCAGTAGTATTTTCATAGTGTTAGCTGTTTCTATTCCTGTGTGCTACTGCTCAGATCTATGCAAAGCGGGAAATTTTAGTGAGTCTGACTTGAATCAGAAAATGCTCTACCAATGACTTCTATAAAACGTCCCTAAAAAGGTTGTTTTCTACAGAGACACATAGAAAAGGCTTTGTCTGCCCACAACACGGGCAGTAAATAAAATGAGCAGGGATGGCAGGTTGGGGATTACAAAGATAAGTTAGTGACAGATTCTGACTTCAGAGACCTTCAGTCTTGTAAGGGAGACAAGTACATGAATATCTAGAATATTAATGTAAGGTCAAAATTACCCCCAAGAGAAGTACTGGGGTAATCGGAGAGAACAGAAATTACTTTTGACTGAGAAGAACAAGGATGAGTTTTAGCAGACCCATGAATCAAGACAAAATTCAGAAAATCTAAGTTGGACAGAGAACCTTTCAGATAGAGGGACCAATACAAGCAAAGCCACAGTCTGGTTTCCAGCTATTAAAGATGCATAAACAGATCCAGAGAAGTGATGTGACTTAGAAAGATTTCTATCAAGTTGTCTTCTTGCCTGAGAAAATCAGTCTTCATAAATTCTAGCCCCCCAAGGGCTCTAAACAGTTTTATAGTTCTCTGAGTTATTAGCTTTAAAATCAATTGAAAATGTAGTATGTTATTAGAGGGGAAACATTTAGATGCTGCGGGCAGTGCCTGCAGTACTTTTTATTCTTTCAGGAAAGAACAGTAGCACTGAGACTAGCTTCAATTTATTGCTAGTGAATGAGTTATTAAGGAACAGCAGTCGCTGAGGCCTTCCTGTGTGCCTGGGTCCACACGCTCCAGCCGTGAGCACCCACAAGGCCAGCTCAAAGCTGGAATGCCTTGGGCTTTCTGCATTTCAGCTTCAGGTGGTCAGATTTAGCAAATGAAAATGCAGGATGCCCAGTTAAATTTGAATTTCATATAAACAACAAATCATTTTTTAGTATATGTCTGATATAGTACGTACAACCATATTTCAGCTTTGTTTCATATAATCAGAGCTTTTTTTTACATAATTCACATGAATAGTTAGTTTTACTTTAAAAACAATTAGCCGATATTTATAGCTACAGTCTTTTATCAGTGAACACCACCTTAAAGATTTTGAAAAAAATAAAATCCAAAGGAAGTTAAGGCAAATAGAATTTAGTGTTTTATTTATCTTTATATGCCCAACACCTGACTCATAATAGGCAGTAAATAAATATGAATAAACGCACAAATGAGTGAGATAGCGCATTGATTTTTATTCCCCCTTGTTAAAATTTTCCTTTATGCCATGGCAAATTTGAAGCCCAAATGTAGCTTTTTCCTAAAATGTCTCAGTGGTAGAGAATTGAGAAACATCCTCACCATGATCAGTACTCACCAAGTGGCTAATTCATACCACCACCAGAAGAGGAGAGGCCCAGATAATCAGGCAATCCTAAAAAACTGACAAATTGTCTGCTAACATGATGCTGAATTCATGTCTCTTGGCTCCTCGAATCTCCTTCCCAGCTTCTAATAATCTCTGGCTAGAACGCAATAACCGAAACTTTATAGATTAAATATCCCAAAGGTCACTAATGGCTAATGCGCCTCTCTCTCTCTTTCTATAAGAAATCAGATCTCTGAAATCATTCATGAGATATAATTCACTGCAGATGAAGTTTCTCCACTTCAGTACCAAGATTTTTTGTTCCTGACACTACATTTTGAAGATATTAAAACTAAAACTAAAAGCATGGTCTACAGCTTGTATTAATTATCCTTGGGTAGCTTATGGAGGCATTTGAGTTCTTAAAAGTTATCTAATGTGATTAAAAAGGCCTGTCTCCATCTCAGAGATATTTCTATAGTTTAATGATTATTTTATTCTCCTAAAGCTTAAGCACTTCGACTTCTAATAGGCCAAATGAATTAATATTTAAAGGGAACTTTTTAAAAAGTCTGAGGCATAAATGGCAGTTCCATTTACTGGACCACAGTTGACACGTTGGATTCTTTTGGCCTACACAGTACTTTCGTCAGAAGTCCAAGGACTCGCTTCTAAGTTAGAAAGTCTTGAGTGTGAAAACATGAACATATTGTTTCATTCTTCCAGTTGTTTAACACTTTCTTGGTGTTAATATTCTTTGCTCATTGGGTTTTGTAAGCGCCAGGAAATTCTTTAAAAGAAGGAATGAGACCCATCATCACATCCAAGAATGTTTGTATTTCTTTCTTGCTTTCTTCAGTATCCTTTTCACAGGAAAAGTTTGCGTATACTTAGAGCTGGATATTTTTAAGACTTCCTGAAACAAATGTTTATTCTAATTACAGTTTTATATGAGTTATGCCACTTAAAGAAAACCCACAGTGTGAAAACGTGCACTGATGGAAATAATAAATTACGTCAACTCCTAACACCTGGTTCCCGATAGCCTGCGCTGAGGATGACTAAACAAATGCAGGATCGCCACCAACCCCTGTAAGCAGGACCATAAAATAAGTAATTAGACCAAATCAACAAATCAAACCCGTCTGGAAGCAACAGAAGGAACAGCTTTGGGTTTTCACTGTCGAGATTATTTCAAGAACTTAACAGCAAAGTAAGGTGTATTTCTCTCCCATAGCACTGCTCTTAAGGAAAGTAACTGGAATGGTTGTAAATGACATTTTAGAATTTTAACTTTGGAGTTATTAAAATCGTGCTTTGAGAATTATAAGAGTTTTATAATTTTTTAATAATGGACAAAGAAAAAGGATAGAAATCATTTGTGACTTGACCACTCAAAGGTAACAACTATTATCATCTGGTTGTAATCTTTCAAAAGTTCTAATCAATACATACAAGCATGCCTTTTAACTAAAACATTGACTCTTCATTTTCTGTGTTTTAACCTGTGTTTTTCATGGGATTGTGCCATCTCTCTCTGTCCATCCACACATATCTAGTACATCTCCACTAGGGGTTCTGTGGAGTTCACACGTAGGCTTTGGGGGATCTGGGGACACCTCCAACAAAAATGTGTATAAAATTTTGTGGGTTTAGTGTGTGTATGTATTTCTTTCTGGGAAAAAAAAATTGCACTGGGGCTTTTATTTGGTTTACTTTAAATTTTGTTGGTAAATGTAGGGAGATTACAGTCCTGCCTCTCCCCTGAGGAGAGGAGCATGGGAAGACCCCCAGTGTGCTCTTGGCTTCTTTGCCCCCTCCCTAACTTCGTGCTTTTCTTTATAAAGGATGTGGATCATTGTTTTAACAATTTGATGATCATTTTCTTTTAAACATTCAATTTAAGATTTCAGTATTCTATGTTGCAATTTCATTGCATCTTAGGACCTGCCTTTACCTTGTAAACTGATCTTCAGCTGATACAGAAGATGATAATGTGTAATTCAGGAGGATGAACAGGGGGGTTGCTTGAGCTCAGGAATACGAGGTTACTGTGAGCTAAGGCCATGGCACTCTAGCTCAGTGACAGAGTAAGACTCTGTCTCAAAAACAAAAACAAAAAACCTTTTAGAAGTTTATGCTCACACACACACACACACACATATGTATCTCCTGCATTTTTGCATATAAACCAAAGACATTATTTAAAATTTTTGCTAAAGAAACCTGTTTCTAAACTTTAATGATGTCTACAACTTTAGTTTCATATAAGACGTAACTGTAGAGAAAAAAGGAGTTTAGAGGTTTGGAGCAAAGGGTAGGTATAGTTTCCACTACTCCTCCCAGGGAATGAAAGTGCACAATTTGTACACTTTGGAAACTAATCATGAGGACAGCATTGATAGACCCTTCCTCTTCCAACTTTCTCACGATACTTGTTTCCCATAGGCGCTCCCTAATCTGGTCCACACCAGGCCTGCTTCCTCTCCGCCCCGAGCTCCTTTCTGCACCTTCCTGTCCTTGTCCCTCCACCTCACCCTTCCCTGCTCCTCACCTCTCATCCCGCACTTCCCAGAGTCCACCTGTGTGAACTCAGCGCTGCCCCAGTGTTGCAGTGAGAGGGGTTCTCAACCTGGCTCCTCTGCAGCCTCCGATTTGCCTCTTTCCCTCAGCCTTCTCTGGGTGTCTCTCTGTCTTCTCCACTCTTTTCTCAGCTCTTAGCCCACTTTCATCTCTCATCTTTCACAGCTATTTCAGCCTGTGCCATAATGATAGGAAGCCTTTTATACCTTATTTCTGCTGACTCTCGTATCTTTTACATTTTCCTGTTACCAGTTCTCCTGCTCACTATCTTTGCCACCACTGTGAAAGAACACCATTGTTCTTTCCTGTAAGTCAATTTCTTCTTTTAGGTTTATATTGATACGTGTATTCTTGTTTACATTAAATACAATTAGCATAGTGTTTGCCTACAGTAAACAAGAGGTTCAAAAGGCACATGTAGAGTTTAAAGAGGGAATTATTAATATCTATAGGTTGATTATATTATTCTCATCTCTCTTTTTTAGCCTTAGACATGGCCTTTATTCACGTGGATGCTGCATAAATATTGCAATTTCCTTTTGCTACAAAAAGTATAAAAATAATCTTTATATAGAAATCCATTCATTACTGTAAATCTTTCTAAATCTCTGCAAATGGCTGTAAATAAGGGTAGATGAATAAACGGAAATGAAGGAGAGGCTTTTAGACAGTGGGAGGTTGGGCTAATGGGAAACTGGTCCAGAGTCCTAGCTGGAGACCTCTGTTCCTTTCTATTAGCACCCTACCACTACAGGTACACAGGGCTAAGACCCAGAAGAAGGCTGCACGTGAGTGGTCCAGGAAGAGCTGTAGGCACAGGGAGGGGGAGCAACCGAGGAGGCTGGAGGAGCCACTGGCCAGCATCCAGCTACCCCATCCTCCATCTGGCAGGTTGGAGGGAAGACTGGAGGAGCAGGACAGGGCGCCCTGGGGACAGTGGTGCATCCTAGATTCGGTGGCCAAGGGAAGGCCAGGGCTTAGGGGGTGCACAAGGTGAGGAAACTCCCAGGAGAGAAGAGGCGAACACTTTGGCTCCACGGCGTAGGGCCCTGTACAGTGAGGGAAGACTGAGGAAGCCAACTGTCTGTGGCTTTCAATGCTGTATAAGGTGCAGGGAGGTCCCCCGGCACCCCCCCGAGGCAGATAGTCTGTGTCCCCCCATACCATGTCCCTGTCAGTCAGAGGTTGAGACACCTTGACTCGCGTCCAGGTTGTAGATGTAGCCGTGGTCTCCAGGGGATGGAGAAAGACGAAGGAAGGGGGCAAACGCTTCTGAGGATATCGACTCCTCCAGTACCTCTGAGCTCATGCATTCTCACATGGAATCCGAATGGACAGCTTTGGGGAGTTTTGGGGTGCCTGTGAGGTCTGCCTTGGTGGACTCACAGGAGATAGAAGAGTTGGGTCATGATGAATCACCATTACTGCTCCTGCTATAATGGCTGCTGCCACTGCTGCCCAGCAGGGCCGCAGACTGCTGGGCCCAGCTGGAAAGAGCTGAGCTTTGGTGTTGCTGGGGCCAGGGGGTGATTAGAGACTGCTTGGGTGTGAGGCTTCCTGGGGCTGGACCAGAGCAGGCTTGGGCAAAGTCAGAGGGGAAGAGGCAACAGGGGGTCTCTGGAGGGTAGCAGCATAGGCATAGCCACGGGCCGTGGGCTCCATGCCTCCTTCTTCACCAACAGTACCTGGATGGGGTTGCCTACACTCTGCAGATGGATCTGTTACTTCTGCCTGAGGAGGCCCCCTGGGATGGGCACCTGCAGGCTGGTGCCTGACAGGATCTGGAAGGCCAGGAGGACGTCTCCATCACAGCTCCTGCAGATGTCTTGTGATGCGGCCCACGCTGTTCAGTGTGTCTGTGTGATGCCCCTGCTCTGCTGTACCCACAGCTGTGCTGGTCCAGTTCCTGCTCTGGCTGCTGCAGTTCCCCCACCTCTGCCCTGAGCCCCAGCAGCTCGTCTGCAGCCTCCCAGGTACCACAGACAGGCTTCGTGCCCTGCCACTGGACACCATTCTTAGATTTTTTTTCTCCATCAAGTGATACCTCCCAGCACATTGGTAATGTCATAAACCCACTGTTTCTGGCACACAGCTAGGGCGTCAGCTGCCAGCTTGAGGTCAGGCATGCCGTCCTTGGCTTACTGCAGAAGTGGCAGGAGCTGGGTGGTGAGAAGGTCTAAGCCCTTATGCCTGAGTTGATGTTCCTGGAGACAGTAGTGCCTGTGGCCTGGCCTCTGCCCCCTGCTCAGCCAGGACAGCTATTTTCATCTCTGATTTACATTTGTTCTAAACTATTGAGCCTTTCTATGCCTGCTGGAGTTAAAATGTTTGATCATAAACTATATATACCTTTAAGTAAATTGGATATATGAATATCTAGATTGATAAAAAACAAAGTTAATTTTTATAACTTTTCAAAACCCTTCATCACTGCATTTTAAAGGATCTTGCAAAATACGTCTGTAGCATCTTTAAATTATTTTAGTTAATTTAAATGTTTTTTCAAAACAGTTTCGAAAAATCCAGAAGTGGACCTACATGGCCATGAATGCGTGTTTCTATGTATAGACCATATCTTCACCATTAAAGAGGCAAACCAGTCTGGATTTTAATTTTGATGTTTTACACTTGCCATTTCAAATCACTGAAAGTATCAAGAAGTTGTGCATTTTTGCATTTGAGTAATCTTGTAACTGCTTTTGTGGAGGTAAAGGAAATACCCATTACTAAGATAAATCTTGAAGGAAAGCTCTGCATAGGAATTTCTCCTGCACCACCAAAATCGTGAACTTTCTGGCCCCCTACTGTTATTAAAAAGAGCTCATTCCAATAGAGTAGACGCTGTCAAACAACCCTTTGCACATGAGGACCCATATCCTTCACTTACCGATTTGGATTTGGAGAACATATAATGTATATAATACTTGTCAGCGATCAGGGAACTCGTCAAAGGACAAACTCTAGAAGTAACTACATTTAAGCCAATTGGGAATGATCCTTTCAGAAGAATCTAACAAAACACAAACATGAAACTAATGACCCCAAAAATATTTGTGTAGTTTTTTTTGGTCACAGTCCTATTGGCACAGTTTCAGCCAACTGTCTCAGGACAGTTTTTCATGTCCTGCGGATTATAGTTAATCATAATTACGAATTTTTTGTTCTTATCTGAACTTTCCTTTTGTGAGTTGCATGCTATCTCAACACTGTATGTTTTAAAGGGTCACATACCATAGAAGAAGCCCATCATGTTTGCAAAGTCAAAATAAGGCCTTCCTCTGCCTCCCACCACTGGGGTTTTATAACCACCCACGGTTGTAGCCTGTTCAACACGCTTTTCTTTGTTTATTTGGTGATCTCATTAACAGTGGTGTTTGTGTCTTTTTTCTTTGCTCATGAAAAGAAAAGTCTGCAGGAAATTTCTGAACTGAAAATATAAATGTAGTATGCCGTGGATTATGGCAAGTGGACAACACTCTTCTGAACTGAGTGAGAGTCTTTGGGGTTATGTCTGGGAAGAGCAGGATTCCTGATTCAAAAGACTTACTGTCGAATTTCAGCATTTCAGTTCCCTGCCTTCATGACAATAGGCAAGCTGCTTAACTTCTCTGAGTTTTCCTGTCCTCATCCATGAAAGAAGGATAATAGTAATAATTCACAGGCTGTGGTGCAGATGAATAACAAAGTACCTGCGACAGTGCCTGATTATTTTGAATGGATGTTCAATGAAAGTAATAAAAGATAATTAAGAGAAGGTAGTAATAAAATCAACTATGAAAATCCCTTTTTTTCTTTTCCCACATTATTAAGAAAACATGTGTGAAGTCACTAGCACAGTGCCTAGGACATAGTTGACCTTCAAGAGATGTTAGTTCCTCTTTCATTTAACATTTCAAATTATTGATTTGTTTGGTTTTCAGAGCTGAGGTCAACATTCAATAACTAGTCACCTTGTTACAATATGTCTTAAATGTCAGTGTGCATGCAGGTCACCAGGGGGTATTGTTAAATGTAGACTCTGCTTTGGTGGGTCTGGGATGGAGCCTGAGATTCTGTTTCCAAAAGGCTCCCTGTGAGAGATGCCTACAACGTGGGCCCAGGGTTCACATTTGAATACCAAGGCATTCACAGGCCAGGCAATATCCTCTCTTTGTTGCATTACCTTATTTCATAGAGCTTGGAGTTTAGAGATAGTATTATTTTATACATTATATAGATTAAAAAGTCATGACCCACAGAGGTTGGTGAATTAGTTAAGATCCTTCAACCCAGTTGTTCAGCCACACTTCTTATCTCACTACAATCAAGGTTTTTAAATTGTGCAACTGTTATCTCATTCTTCTTATTTAGATATCATATTCCTTGAAGATAATTGTTACCAAGTTCCTTTCATGTCTTTAACCCTGCCGTCCAGTTCTTTCACTGATCATTACTCATGTAAGATATACCTATAGTTTGTGAGCATCCTTGTGCCTGGCCCTGCCAGAGACAACCCACCTTTCATGGAGCCATCTTTACTGGGAAAATGATTGGTAGTGGTCAAACAGATCTTGATACTTTTTGGTGTAATTAATACCAGCAAGGTTAATAAATCAGAATTCCTTCCTAGCTCTTTGGATTGAGTCATCGACTCCTCTATGAAAACCATCTAAGGAGACAGATGAGCTAAGAGAATACCAAGCACTTGCCTGGTTCCTCTGTCTAGAGAGCAGCCCTAACCCACAAACTAAGGTGTTTTTTATCCAGCTCACTCTTTCTAGATGGATATCAGAAGATGAGGCCCCATTGCCTTGCACCTCCCTAACTTTGTCTTTAGTAATTCCCTGGAATAATGTTGTGCTACAGCATACTTCTGTTGTCTTTGTACCTGTTACAGAGCCAGTCCTGGGAGCACACCTCCCTCTTCTGGGAGCATCTTCCACTGCTGGGAGCACACCCCTACCATGGCTGAGAGCACACCCCCCACTCCTTGGAGCATGCCTCCCACTCCTGGGAGCACGCCTCCCACTCCTGGGATCACATCTCCCTCCCTTGGGAACACGCCTTTCATTCCTGGGAGCACACCTCCCTCTCCTGGGAGCACACACATAGTTGCCCCCAGTTGTTTGAAACCAGCCAGGGTTTCTGTGCTCCAGGCTGGGCTTGCTCTTCTTACTAAGGCCCCATTTCTCTCTTCTGTCAACTTTCCCACAACTAGTACCATAGAGATACTGTTTCTAGCTCATTTATAAAAGTTAAAACTGACAGGAGCATGTTCATAAATTTTTTTTTACAAAGATTATTTGAGAATATCTTAATCACACTCAATGTATAAATCATGAACTTAATTTAATAAACAGTTAAAAGTAATATAAACATAAAAGTGTCAGAGAAGAGTAAGATTGGTTTGGATTACTAGTCTCTCTTTTCACAGGAAATGATAAAAGTTCTTGAGCCAAAGGCAACTAGCTGGCCAAAAGTCTCAGGATTGCTGATCTTCTCCCTAACCTTTCCTTCCTTCCTTCCTTCCTTCCTTCCTTCCTTTTTTCTTTCTTGTCTCTTATTTTCTGTCTTATTATATATGCTGCAAAGTATTTGCAGAATCCCTGCAAAAGGATTCTTTAACAGTTCATACGTATCATGAACATTTTTAATGTTGCTAAGTATACCACCTCACTGTCATTTGGAATGGATGCTTAATTGTATATATAACTATGCCCATGATTTATTTAACTAATCTCCTAATGTGGATCATTCTGATTCTTTTCCAACTTTTTTGGTGTTACAAGTCATGGTGGTTGAGGCCTTCACTAAGAGCTAAGCAGTGCTACTCAGTTATCTCCTGCTTGTTGAGCCACGAATTTGTCTCCTTGAATGGTTCTCAGAGATGTGCGTTTTCTTTTAGAAGTACAGTGCCCAGCACAGCATTCAGATAAGTTGAGTAACTTTGCTATAGTATGATAAGCATAGTGCTTCAAAGCTTGGACTGTGAAGTCAGCCTACCTGCACTTGTATCCCAGCTCACTCATTTGCTTGCTGTGTGACCTTCAGCAAGATATTCAGTCTCTCTTTGATTTCTTGGGCTGTGATATACACATAATAATAGCGCTCATCTCATAGCGTTGTTGTAAGAATTAAGGAAATGATGTATGCAGATACCATAGAAGTGTATGTAGCATTTAGTGCATGCTTAATTAATGTTGGCTATTGTTGATGATAAGAAACCAGCTTTGTCTTTTTATTCATGCTGTGAAAGCCAAGTTTCCTTCTTTGCCAGGAAACATAAGGAACAGAAAGAGGGGAGTACAGTGGTCTCAAGAGGGTAAAGCATATATTAGGAAATATGGTCAATTCTAATTATGTGGCTAATTATCATGGTGTATAATATGATGGAGTTCCTGAACGAGGCCTCGAGCTGTCAGAGATACCTCATTAGCAGTCATAAAACACCCAACATTTACCCACCATCAGCCGCTCACATGTTCAGACACTGACACGGTCTATGTTTCTTGTCCATGTGGGCTAAGATGGAATGGTATACTTTTATTTTACTTTCCCCCAGGATTTTTTTTTTTCTTCTTCCAATGAAAGTAAAGAAAATGTCAAGTTTTTTTGTGGACTTGGACTTTTCCTAAAGAATAGACAGTTGTTGTACTCTCTTGACCTCCTTCGAGAGGCTTCTCTGTAAATAGTTCTCCACGGTCCCGCAGAGTTTTGGCAGCTAGGAGACCCCTCAGTGGGAGCAGGGACTAGGCATGAACTTGGGAACTATTTTGGGAGAAAGGAAAATGTGGAGAATTCAGGGGCATTCATTTACTCTTTACTATGAGAGGAGTACATCAAAAACGTCTACACTTTCTCTGCATTTTAGTTAGGAATACTAGACCTAGTTCTTGCTTGGTAAGAAAATAAACCCAACAATAAGTGAAACGTGTGAAGGAAAGAACAGGCATTTTTCTAATCTGTGTCCTCTAGCACTTAAGGCAGACCTGCATCTCAGAAGGCCTGTTGTCCATTCTTAGTTGTGTACCAGAGCAGTCGAGTCCCAGAAAGAGCAAAGCAATCCTATTCTTCCACTTAGGTAGAAGTTCTTACCCATTTCTTTGGGTCATATTCCTGGTTCTTCTTCTGTCCTACACTGCTACTGTGTGAGACGGGAGCCCTGATGGACTAGCCAAAGCCCAGTGAGGTAGAAGCGTCTGCAAGTGGTCACTCCGATAATCAGCAGGCTTGTATCTTACGAAGCTAGCCTGCGACACAGACTACTTCAGCCTTCCTTCAGAAACTGTCTCCTAGAATATATACTTCACAATGAAATTATACAGAAGCTATTTTCTAAAGAAAAAGCAAGAAGAAAGGATTGATTAATAATTACTTCCTTCTTAACATTATCTGTTAGAAATTGTATGGGCACTGGAAACCACCCAATGCTTGGTGTTTCACTCCAGAGAATACGCATCCTAGAACTCCTGGTGATTTTCAGAATTTCTGCTAAATATTCAGGGAAAACACAAATGAATAAATATTACTATTTTTCTGAAGCCTCATTAACTCAGGATTGTAGACCCAGGCCTCATCATGAGCTACAGAGGTAATTAACAGCTCTGAATATGTCACCTCGACATCTGTCACGAGAGGAACACTCTATCCATAGCATGTAATGTTATAGAGCCATTAGAAATTAAATAGCTGCACTGTGTTGATACTGAAGTGGAAAATTATGATAAATTCCTTAGAAAAGTAATGATTTGGAATACTATTCAGAGTATAATCTCATTTTTGTAAAAAACGAAATGCAATATATAATTGAACATGTAGGCATGTGCTTCATTAAGAATGAGAAGAACATGTTTTGACTGGTCACCAGAGTTCATTCTTGGTAACAAGACTAAAGAAAATGGGCATGGTGTCAGGAGACTGGGGCAAGTATTACTTTTTAATTTATTCACATCTCTGTTTGGAATTGTGTTCATAAACATGTATTTCTATAATATTTTATGCACATTTTTAAAAATCTTTATACCAAAAATGAGTCTTTCTGTGTGTCTGGTGGTTTGAAGCTCTATTCCACAAGGTACCACAATGTCAATCAGCAAATAGTACAAATGACAAGGATATGTCCACCTGAAGAAACTTCTTAAAATTACACCATAAATTACCTCACATTCGTAAACATTAGCTGTCACATACCACAGATTACAGGAAGAAAAGAGTGAAATCCAAAGCAGCTCTATGACTGAAATTATGGCATCTTGTTGGAGTGGGTTGATAGTAACAGAGGAGGACAAATGTATACAGTTTTAAAAGATGCTGAAGGTATGCAAATATCTTCCTAATAATGCTATAAAGATGTGCTGCTGCTTCAGCAGAGTACCTAGCATCTGAGGTACTGACAGGCATCCTTACACAAGAGTTCAACTCAACATAGAGGGGAATAATTTCCATGGCAACTAATCAATTAACTAATGAATGTATTTGTATTGAGAACCTAATATGAGTAGGGGAGAGGTAGACACAAAGACAAATGAGAGCCGAGAATTATCCCCTGATACTTACAAAGTACCAGGGAGCTAAAGCGTGTACATAGACTCCAGAATGCCACATGGGCACGCCATGCTGTGAACTAAATTAGGACTTCAGAATAGAGTGGTTGGATGGTCCTACCAAGGGGAAGTGTTCTGCTTTCTATTTTGTTTTGTTTTAGAATAGGAAAAACATGAAAATCCTTGCACACGGAGAGGGAGGAGTCAGTATAGGAGGTGAGGAAGAGGGGAGAAAAGGTATCATTAATCAGGTAAGCCCTAGAACAGCAGTTCTCAACCTGTGGGTCGTGACCCCTTTGGGGGTTAAAAGACCCTTTCACAGGGGTCACCAAATATATCCTACATATCAGATACTTACGTTATAATTCATAACAGTAGCAAAATTACAGTTATGAAGTAGCAACAAAAATAATTTTATGGTTGGGGTTACCACAACATGAGGAACTGTATTAAAGGGTCGCAGCATTAGGAAGGTTGAGAACCACTGCCCTAGAAGAAGCAGAGAGACACAGCACAGGCCCAGGGAGAGGTCGGCCTTGAGCAGGAGGAAGGAAATTATTCCAAATATATAGAAGTAGGAAAAGGGCCTGAGTGAGGCTGAGACACTCTGAGGCAAAGGAGAAGGAAACCAAGGGCGTCTTCCTGGCTTTCCCAACCTGGTGAGAGGCGACTGTATTGGCAGAGAGTGAAAGAGAGTAGGGGTCGGCTGACAGCTTGTAGGAGGATTTGGAACAGCCAAATCTGAAATAATTAAAAAGCCAATCTGAAATAATTAAAAAGATAGCAGAGCACCATTACGGTGCCAACTGAGGCTGCATAACATGAATTTGTAATGAAGCTAATTTTTAAAAATTATTTTTCCTTACTTTCTCTAGCCATATGGCTGCCAGATACAGGAGCATAAAAATTCAGCTTGGCTGGAATGGACAGACGGTAGAAATCCAGTGGTTCTCATATTGGATACTGCATGTGAAAATTCGTTGGAAATTAGTCAAATAATTGCATCATTACAAATTTTGCTTTATCAATCTGTGTCTTTTGTCCTAATTTTTGTGGTCAAAGTAGATAATTATATTTCTCTAAAGAGATAGGAAAAATATCCTGTACTTTGAAATGCTAACCACCCAGGTGACACCATTAGAATTTTTGATGTTTTCTAGCTTACAGTTGCTTCTCATATGTTATGTATTTTTAGGCTGGAAAAGTTAACAACATCCTTTTTAGAAGACCAGGATCCGGAAAGTAGACTCGAGGTTGGCGCTGATATGCGTAAAATCCATCACTGTTTTCATCATTTAAAGGTAAATTTAAATGTTTTCTGTAGTAAACGTCATTTTCCGCCTCGTCCAAGTTGCTTTTCTAGTTGACCCAAGGCCTGGAAAGTTAGAAATCAGCATCACATGTTCAGAAAATTGTGTGGCCTTTGAACAATGGTGTGATTCTCACGGAGTTTCTTTAGAGGTTGTATAAATAGGCTCAGACCACAGATTTCTAATCCTTCTGCCAGAAATCCTTACCTTCTGTCTACATAATATAGTTCCATATTCAAAGAACCATTTATTTCCAAGCTACATTAAGGGAACCGTGTCCAGCATTTTTTCCAGTAGTTTTGATTCATTCACATAACCCTCAGTTTTTCTCTGCCTTAGATTTTACCTTTCCTGATGAGAGCGTGAGAACATCATTAACTTTTCTTTTTACCTCACTTACATATTTTCATGCTTGATTAAGATAACAAACATTCATTGTGAGTTAGGAGGGCCAGGCGTAGATAAGGCAACATTAAATAAGGAAGTCATGGAGAAGACAGATATGCAAAGAATACCTCCAGGACATGGTAAGTACGACTGTAAAAATGTGAATTCAGAGAAGACGAAAGGAGACCAAGAGGAGAGAGTGAGTAGGAATTTCCCAGTTTAAGGAAGGAGAGATAAGGGAGAGAGGAATGAGGAAGGAGGGGGGGAAAGGAGGCAAGTGGGGTGGGGGAGAAGACATACCAGGCAAATAAAAGAGGGAAAGGAGAGCAACTGCATTTTGAAGACAATGAGGCAGGAAAGGGGCGCATGCGTGGTGTGAGCAGGGAGTTGTTAAAGGAAGAAGAATCAAATGAAGAAATTTGGAATAGAGACATAGCCGCTAAGCTCTTATTTCATCTTCCAGAAACTATTGAATGACAAGAAGATCCTTGGAAACTGTACAGTCTCCTCTGAAAGCAAAGACCCAAACTGCCAGGAACCATTAAAAGAGGAAGAATATCAAAAGCTACGAGATATTCTAAAGCAGAGAGATAATGAAATCAGTATCCTTTGTGAAGGGGTGAGAAGCTTTCCCTCTACTGGGCTGAAAGGGGGAGTGAAAACAGATAGATAGATGTGTTCCCCCAGCCACCCTGCTCCCAACTCACAGTGCTCCTTCCCATTGAGAAAGAAAATGTCCCTGCAGCAAGCAAAATGTAGCAACGAGGGTGGCAACTAGAGAAAAACAGTATCGGGATAAAAGAAAAAAAAATTCTACTTGTTTTGATTCTGATATAGTTACTCTTGCAGAGAACATTTCAGTTTATTGAAAGCCTAGGGTTTTTTACCACCTCTTAACATTAAAATTTTTTTAAATATATTTTTTTGTCTACTCTGCGGTGCTCTTTCTGTTTTAGTCCTGAGCCAGTAAGTTGGCTGTTTATCTTTAGCTAGCTGACCGGACACCGGGCTGACCACAGCCTCACCATGGCCCAGAATTTGTGGCTGGTGTGTGGGTGAAACTCAAACGATAGCTGAAAAATGACAAATGGTATTTAGCTTATGAAGAGCAGGGATTGATTTAAATGTAACTTTTTATTCAAAAGCCAGCCCTACTTCTTTGGGTTCCACTTCCAAATGCTCCCAAATTTGAAAGACAGTGTAGCTGAGTGTTGAAGATAGAATTATTACTGGCTCTGGGAGGCAGTGAATTCTGGGTGCTGACAGTGGTAGCCGCCCCTGAGAGCATGTGCAGCCTCCAGCTGCAGGTTGAGTGAGTGGTCACTTCTAAAGAGCCCTTGCTGGGCTGCTGAGACCTCAGGACTCCCATATTTCTTTAGTATTATTTCTCATTTTATCTTTCAAGCTTCTTGTAGAAGAGTTGACATTTTCATTACACTGGCAGAATCTGAACTTGTACAAGAAATCATTTTGGTCAGTTCTTTATAAGCAGATATGTTTGCTTATTTTTTAAATGAAGACACATTAGCTTTAACTATTGTCTGAAAGGAATAGAAAGAGTCTACATAAAGGGAATCCAGTAATGAAGAGATAGAAATAAATCAAATAAGAAATAGGCACGCTGCCTAACTAACTTTGGTCCCTAATTTTAGTTGATTACTAGCAGAGCCTAGGGGTCAGATTCTAATGAGTTTTAGCTGCTTCATTATCTGGCCAGTAACAGTAAGTTCAACTGTGAATTACGCTCACATGCAAGCCCTTGTCTGTGAGTGCTGCCCACTAAGGGCGTTGTTATTCCTGCATTCCTTTTCCTTCCTCCTCGTACTCTATCCTTCTCTAGGGATGGTCTCAGCTTGGACCTCAGTCCTGGCCGCAGCCCCAGTCCGAGCTCTACTTCTTTTCCTGGCCTTGATCTCAGTCTAGGATTTTCTCCCCTACATACTCCTACCAACTTCTTAATCCCTTCCTGGGCTTTCCAATGTCTGTGCATTCCTGTGGAGGGACGAAATGAGATATGACAGAGAGACTGTCTAGGCTTGTCCGTATATGTTATTTTTAAATAGTGAGAGAGAGATGTGCATCATCTGCCTTCCTCGCGGCGGTGAATCCAGACATGGCTGCTCATGTGGGGCCACCTGGATTCTCCACTGACTGAATAATGCACACAGAGCCCTCCACCTGAGGCCAGATTCAGATCAGTGGTGTGTAAGGATCATAGTGGAAAGAATACTGAGCTTAAATTCATATCTGCATTGAAATCCTAGCTCTTCATTTATCAGCCTTGTAACTACTCAATGAAGCTGTTTTCTGCTCTGCAGGAGCATAAGACCCACCCTTCCAAACTCACCACATTGAACAAAGCCAGTGAGTGCTCTGAGCACTGCTGAGCATTCTGTAAGGGAAGCTATGCCATGTAGACAATGAGATTCAATCATCTCAAAGTCTATGCTTTTCAAACACTAATGAAAAGAAAGGCTCCTGAAATTTTATAGTTACACAGAGTGGGTTTGGAGCAGTGGTTCTCAACCTGTAGGTCACGATCCCCCAAACCTTTGGATCGCGATCACCTAAGACCATTGGAAAACACATTACAATTCATAACAGTAGCAAAATTACAGTTATGAAGTAGTAATGAAAATAATTTTATGGTTGGGGGTCACCACAACATGAGGAACTATATTAAAGGGTCGTGGCATTAGGAAGGTTGAGAACCACTGGTTTGGAGGATATTTTTATATCTTTCTTTGTAGAACCCAGAAGGCTAAGAGCATGATAGGAAGAATGGGAAAGATACAGCTTCCAGGAAACAAACAAACCAAAAAAGATTTGAGCTTAACAAAAGACAGTAATGCAACCAAAATGACTGTGAACAACATTGAACCTTCTCAGAAAAGGAGTGAAAATGTGTCATTTGAATGACATCATCAGTTTAATAAAGTTCAGATAGCCCTTCACAAAATATATAACAGGGTCCTCCAACACCTGGCACAGCAATGGGCACAAAGCCATCCCTGGGGAAATGGGGAGCGAAGGATGGAGAGGAAAGATGGGGAGAAGGGTGGCAGCAAAGAAGATCGATGTGCACTGTGATCTTTGTGAAATACAAATCAGAACAAGTCATTTGACTGAGGTCTTCAGGGGCCTTCCTGGATAACAGAATAAAATCCGAACTCCTTGCTCTGGTTTTCGAGGCCCTCCGTGTCCTGCCCTTCTCACCCTCTGGACTCATTTCTTCCACCTCATCCCACATGTCTGCTGTGCTTGGTCACACTTACCTTCCTGTTGACTTTCCAACATGAGGTTCCTTGGCCTTAGAGCTGTCGACGTGGAGGGCTGGATGGTCATTGTTGTGGGGGCTTTGTTGCCTTATGCATAGTAGGACATGGAGGTCACAGGATCATGGCATTAGAAACCACTGCTGGGCCTATTTCTCTTTAGGGATTTGAGTATTTCCTCTGCTTAGATGCTCTTTCTCTGGCTGGTTCTTCTTGTCATTCAGATCTCAGCTGAAAGGTCAGTCTTAGAAAGGCCTATTTTAATTCCCAATGGAGACTAGCCACAGAGTCACTCCTGACCGTCTTAAATTAGCGATCTGGCACTGTCACTCTCTAATGGTGTGTATATATATGCATGCATGTGTAAGATCTGTCTTTCCCAACAGGACATCTGTTTCATGAGTAAAAAACTAGTCCACTTTTCATTGTTTTGTACCAATACCTAGAATAGTGCCTAATACATAGTACAGACTCCAACAAATATGGTAGAACCTGCATAGTTTACCACTTGCCTACATTGACCTCCTCCTTTAGTTGACCTAGATTTCATAGACCAGACCGTACCTCAGGAACGTATCAGTATAGTGGCCCAGTTTGTTATGTTGACCATCTCTATATGTTGGCCAGTTTGCTACAGTCCCTCATGTGGTCAACTTACAGAGGTTTTACTGTATCACTGAGTGGACAAATGGATATTGCCACTGAAGTGTCTGAACCAGTGGAAGTGTATGATGACATTGGCAGTCAGTTCCATGACATTGGAGGAGGGGATGATCTGAGTAGAGCCCTGTCTTCTCTGATGCATAAACGCTAAGAAGTTGTGAACATCTCTGGTAAGTGCGTGTTGATTGGTTAGTTTTTGAGACAAGAAATGGAAGCTACATTGGAGATTGTGAGGGAAAAGCTGATTATGCTTCTAGAAATCACCAAATGAGAATTGAGGCTGAGAAGGAAGGTCAAGTGAATTCCATGTCACTTTCCCAAGAATGGGTGTAATCCGGGATCTTCCCTCCTTTCTGGGTAGCAGTCCTCTCTTCTACACCGTCTTCCTGTTTCCTTAGAACCTTATTTTAATGAGGCCATGTCTGGGGATGGTGGAGGCCTTGAATTCATCTTATTGCATTTACAGTTAGATTTCTGCGATTCTTGAGAGAGGCTATGGTCTTTCCTCCTAAAGGATGGGGCAAAAATCTCTTAGGGTTCTGGGCATCTGGAGCTCAGAATGGATAGTGAAGTAGAGTAGAATGGAATGGTTTTATGACTTATCACTAATCCTATTAGCAAATCTAAATGACCCACAAAAGGTGCATTTTAAAATGATATAGCTATGCCAATAACTTACTTCTTTTCAGTTCTATTTAAGACCAAACATTAGAGGCTTAAAAAATCAAAAGTGACTTTCAGTCCCCATTTGAATATACTCTGAATAAGTATTTGCAGGACATGGGTAATTTGGCTACACGTCTGTTGCAACACCGGCCATCAGGACTGAGCTGGCAGATCCACCGCTGGATGGGGTTCACCAGCCTCCCTCTCCCCTGCTGCCTCCTGAGCAGATGCATCCCCTTCCCAGACAAAGGACGTTTCTACCACAGATGTAGGTGGACATGACTCCATCTCCTTTTACTAGTCAGTGTTCATTTTACTTGTTATAAACCCCTTCATAAAAAATTTAAGACTTAACTGGTTTAAACTCAGAACACTTTAAGGACCTTTGAGTTTTCTAATTTTTCATATATTGGTGCCATATTGAAAGACCGATAAGCCTCCTAAATTGTCTGGAACTACACACAGGGCTTCAGGAAGCTGAAGTCTTCCTTTAGTCCCTTTAGTCTTTCTTTACCATATAATAAATAGCGATTATTAGGAATATTAATTACATAGGAGACATCTGTGTTTTGATTTCTACAATACATTATGAGTCATTACATCCTTAAGTCACATTTCAGATATTCTGGTCAACATGTTAAAAAAGGAAAAGAAGAAAGCTCAGGATGCTCTTCACTTACCTAGCACAGAGAAAAATGAGTTGGGACACTCCCAGAACACACCCTTCCCTCGCGGGAACCCAGAGGAAGGTCAGAGAATGCTGCTGTCTTCAGCTTCCACACAAGTCCAGGATGTCAGCACTTTGGGGTACAGGCCCAGCTTCCTCCACCAAAAAAAAGGTCAGTTGCCTAGATTTCTAGTGTTCCTCGCTGTAGGGAATTTCAGGATGGCATTCTTTAGTTTTGAATGTGCAAGGATGAAGGTTCTAGTAATTTATTTGTTAGAATTATTTTTTGTAACTACCAAATCCCCTAAGTACCCATTTCCCAAATTGATAACTCAACTGAGAAGAACCAAGTATGAATTTCCACAGAGTTTAGGGGCAGAAACAGATGGGTCTGTATAACAATATAGAAGTTCCCTTTAGAAAAAGAAACCAGAAGCCTTCCTTCTCCTGATCATCTGGTATAAGAGGGAAAGAAGGTCAGGTGTCACATTACTGATGCGATGATGAAATATCTGTTTCTCAATCCAAATGAGCTATCCGTGCAGCAGAATCATCTTAAAATATTATCACAGCCTTAAAGGACTGGTACCAAATTAACACCAGGATTGACAGGGTTGGGCCAACTCTGAGATATCCTTCCCACTTCTAGCTTTTGAAAAAGGGTGTCATTACTGCTACTGAAGAACTGCACTGGAAGCCCAGGTTTGTCTGTGTACGTTTCTTTCTGATAAACCAGCAGTGGTAATGGTGGTTATGTGGCTGGGGCTTTGCCTTGAAAATACTGGAGAAGGCAGCTCCTCTGGCTCAAGGAGGAGCCCCATATACCGGGGGTGGCGGGTTTAAGTACAGCCCAATCAAAACTGCAAAAAAAAAAAAAAAAATGCTGAAGAATCTGAAATATTCTTCAGTGAGAGAGGGTGTGGGCAAGAAGAAATAGAAATAGAAAAGGTCTGGCACACAACAAGGAAGAGGGCAGTGATATCTGAGGCCGTTTCTGCACTGCTACAATACCCAGGTCACTACGAAAGTTTTGAGACAGACTGCGTTATGGCCCATTATTGCACTTCTGGGAGACATAGTGGTTGGCATCCTTTCTGGTTCACCTGTGCAAATTTCAACTTGCTCAGTTTATTGGGGGCAGCTAGAAGGGTTTTATTTGTTTCCATCCGTGTAGATTTCATGTTTCTGGATTTTTGTGTATCTCAAAACTTTTGTAATGACCCACATAGTGTGTCTTTGGAATCTGCCAGCAAACAGCTCTTTTTACACAAGGCATAGGGTTCTAATGGTGGTACTGACTGTGACCTTTCATTTCAGCAAGGACACCAGCACTGTGTTCTCTATAGCAAACAATGCCAGCTTGGCATTGTACTAGAACCTAATAGAATGAAGGTGTGAAGACCTTCCCTTTTGGGCAAAATAAGTTGGAATTTTCCATATAAACATTTTTGGGGATGGACTACCTGATATGCATGGTTTTCTAAATGACTTAGCCTGGCAGTAATTAAAGAGAGTGGTGCCAATTAAGAAGCACATTTTTTAATCAATAAAGACAAGATAAGTATTAAAATATACTTGTGAAATTATATATCTTTATCTCTTAATTCCAAATCTCTTGCTTTGATTATTTCTTCAGCAACACAGTAGAATGCATTTCAAAACCCCAGGAAACCAAAAATGCCATTTTTGCCATTTGTCATGGTGGCAATAAATAGTGAAAATCAAAGATTCCTCATTGTTTTCTATACAACTTTGCCATAGTCCTATAAAAACAACCAATTCATCTGGATCAGGGAATATATTAGTTTATCTATCCATTTATTCATTCATCTTTCATTTAACATAGATTTATTAAGCATACACTTTGTTCTAGGCACAGTGGTTGTTATCGCCAAAGCTTATGTAGTAGTGCCTTATACTAGTCTAAATTCTCTGTTTGTATTAACTCATTTAATCTTAATCCCATACATTTTTGTTTTACTCCCATATTGCAAATGAAGACATACAAGGGCAAACACAACCTCTGACCTCACAGTACTTACAGACTGACAGAGAGGAAATCCACTGACTAGTTGATTATAAAAGTATCCCTCTGTACTACTGTGGGAGCGCATACCAGGAGCCCTACCTCTAGTTAAGACCAGAAAGATCCGAAAGGAAGAATAAGGGTAGAAGTGTCGCTGGAAGGAATACTTTAAACAGAGACAATCGATGCCTTGGGTAGTTTCCCAGGTCTGCGTGATGGAAAGGAGCACTTTAGGAAGTAAAAAAGCCAGGGATAGTTGGGAGTGAGAGGCTGGGAAGACAGGTCGATTGACACGAGCAGAGGGATTGGCAGAAGATACTAACACCACATGACCAGTTGAGAGGTCGTTGTGGCAGTCTGGGCCAAAGGATGGAGATGATGATGGAGAGGTGGGGACATCTGAAGCATTTACAAAGGTCCAGCAGCTAGGGATCAGTGGCTAATTGGATGTGGTGGGTAAGGGTGAGGATTGGCTCCCAGGTCTCTGAGTGACTGGAGAGGCCCTTCATGGAGATAAGGAACAGTGAGTGCCTTCCTGGCCCCACTGTCCCCCCCAGCTGGCATTGTTTGCTATAGAGAAACAGTGCTGGTGTCTCTGCTGAAATGAAAGGTCACAATCAGTCCCCCCATCAGAACCCTATGGCTTGTGATAAAGGGAGCTGTTTGCTGACAGATTCCAAAGACACTACGTGGATCATTACCAAAAAATGAAATCTACATAGATGGAAATAAATAAAGCCCTCCTAGCTGCACCAATAAACTGAGCAAGTTGAAATTTGCATGGGTGAACTGGAAAGGATGCCGGCCACTGTGGTTCTCAGAAGTGAAATAACGGGCCATAACGCATTCTGTCTCAAAACTTTTGTAGTGACCTGGGTATTGTAGCAGTGCAGAAATGGCCTCAGATACCACTGCCCACTTCCTTGTTGTGTGCCAGACCTTTTCTATTTCTATTTCTTCTTGCCACACCATCTCTCTTCTCATAATTCTTCTTCCCCACAGCATCTCATAATCTTTGTCCTCCCTTATAATTATAGTCAACGTTTTCAGTAACTCTTTCCTCCCTTGATAGTGCTGTTGAGACAGACTATAATTTTGTTTGAAGAATGAATTACGTTTACATGAATAGAAAAATCACTTAAAAAAAATGGAAATTGTTTGTGAAGGCCAAGTACAAATGAGGTAAACATTTTGGACAAGAGCCTTATATTTGGAAGGTTTTTGCAGTTGTTTTAACTGTCATTGGATATATTGTAGCAATAACTTTAAATAGGAACAGGCTCACAAATGGACTGATAATGATCTAACTGGTCGGGGGAAGGACTGATGGGGGCTGGATTTTATTTTTTGGCAAAACTACAAATAGGATGAAAATTGTTGGGAGTGGATCAGTGCAACACAACAGGTAATGGGATTCGCTCAGTTCATTATGATATTTGCGATTCTAGGAGCTGATTAGGTTTTTATTATTACATTATTTTATATACAAGAAGCTTTTGGAAACTAAAATACAAATACAAAAGAATTAATAAGCTTGTTGTTTTGAAACTGTTTCTTCCCCATATGGAGGTTTCAGTCTCTTTAGGGCTGTTTCTGATGCAGAAAGCAAGCGAACCTGCCAGTTTCCCCTTTACGGTCCCTCCCACTTCTGCTCACCTCCACTTTTTATGCTGAAAATAAGTCCCTTCAAACTGGAAAATGACACCAAATTCGTGGTGCACTAGCGAGCCCGTCAGAGTCCTTGGACAAGCAGTCTGCAAGGCAGAGGAGGGGCCGGGGCTTTGGGGCTCTTTGTTGTTTCTGAGTTTAAATTTCTGTTTTGGTTTGTTTCAAATAATGAGAGGGATTGTGCAGCTTCACAGTTTGAAAAGAGTCACCAATTGTTCTCTTTAGGGGTAGTTTTGAGGTTGGGTTTTTTTTCTTTTCCTTCTTTCTGTTTTAGTTTTCTGACTGTGAATTCCAAATAATCACCTGGAACCAGTCAGTCTTCCAAAAACTATGATGACTCACCACATTCTTCAACCCTTGAGACACTCAGGGAACTCCCTTATCTCAGGTGGTGCCACTGGCTATTTAAAAAGTGAATTAAAAGCCAAAGTTGTACCCTGGAGGCTCCAGCCCCTTTGTTCCTCCTCACTCCCTGAGAATTTGCTGAATCCCCACAGAAGTGCCTGGAGGGACCCAAGGTACGAGTTGTAGGCAGTGCCAAGGTGAACTGAGGACTTGCCACTGCTGACTTGCGAAGCTTACATTTAAATAGTGGGGCTGGTTTATACCCAAAGAGCAGAGAATGAAATAACAAGTGCTCTGTGCAAGAGCTAGAACCAATGCCGTGGGAAGAAGGGGAAACTTTATTCTTACTGAATTTAGTGCTGACATGATTCCTATTTCTTTTACTTTGCACTATATTGTGCAGCATAGTGATATAATAAATAATAATGTACGTTTCAAAGTTGCTAAGTGAGTGAATTTCCTATGTTCCTAACATAAAAAATGGTAAGTATGTGAGGTGATGGATATGTTCATTAGCTTTATGTAATTATTGACGTTGTCTTCATAAATCGTGACATCTCTTTGTACCTCATAAATATATCTGTCCATTCACCATTTGAAAAATAAAAATTAAAAAAAAAGAATAGTATGACCCAAGGTTTGGGAACAGTGAAGCAAGGAAAATCATGTAGAGTTAGCAGAGGTATTTGTTTAGCTGGGACCTTGGAGGTATACAGGAAGTTCAAAGAAATAAAGCTAGAAAAATAAGTGAGAAATTGCTAGGATGGGCGCTTCAGGGAGAGAGAGAAGAGGAATACGCGGGGACTTCTCTTTTAACCTTTTAGGCTTTTGTACTGTTTTAATGTCTTACATTTCTCTATTGCATGGATGGGGGGAATGGCAGTCTATGGAAGTCCTTGAATGCCAAACCAGGGAATATTTTTACTTGACTGAAAGGGAACCACAAAGCAGAAGGGGCTGTGGTGAGAGCCATGCCCTGGGGAGGTATTTTTGAAAACCTCTTTAGGGTCTATTGGAGATGAGTTTCCTAGACAGCAAGTAAATGTTTCAAGAACTGTCATAGCCCAGGGTGAGTGTGATGGAGGCATAAAGAGGAGAGGGCCTGAAGAGGGACTGTGCTGGGCCCACAGCAGGTCTCCGTGGGGTAAAGGAAGCTGTTTCTTCTCTCTCTTCCCACTTTCAAAGGGCTCCTTGGCACTTGATTCCAATGATGCAGCTGTAGACACAGGCAGAAGAGTGGAGGAGCTGGTGCTTCCACAGGAGACTGCTTCCAACCTTGAGTCAGTTCCTTGGATTTGTGTTACTGTTGCTCAAGACCAAAAGCCTCTATTTATAAAGCCTAATACACCTTATCATCCATTAAGTTAAAATGAAAAGCTCAAGGAAAAGTCAATGGAGGCAAAACATGCTCAAAAACAGCCAGAGAAAAAGAATAAGGGCCCCATTATTTCTAAGGTTCTTTCCAGCTTGCTTTGTCACGGGCCTCAGGCACAAGGCCAACCTCTGCTTTTCACATATCTTTTCACATATCTCATGATCCTGTCACTTTCTTTTTTGTAACTGACTACGCTTTCATTTTTGCATTTTCCCATAAATGCAATTAAACAAACAGTGGGTAAATGGACCATTGCCTTTCCTATCACCCTGTGGCCAATAGCCCTTCTGCAGATAGTCAGGGTTTGTTTATGTGCTGCCACAGAGAAATGCATCTTTGCATCCTTCCCATTCGAAGGGTCTATCACTTAGATGAAATTAATAAATTATGCCTGAAAAAGAGGGGAGTTGGGAAGGAAAGAGTGAGAGAGAAAAGACAAGCATGCCAGAGCGAGTGAGCGTGCAGACCTCTGCTCTCAGGTCCAAAATCAAGACTCTTACCTACTCCCAAATGTCTGTTTATCTAGTGGTCTTTGGGATGCAATGAGGTCTTCAACTTTAAGTCACTATCTTCTAGTACCTCAGAAGTGCTTGATCTATTTGGGGGGATAAACACGTAGATACAATTTTCTTCCAGTGTAATGAATGCCCAAGAAAAGGGCCTGGATAGTTGAAGATTCTTGCAAAAAAAAAAAATAGTTCAATCAGTCACCAATTCTAGACTCTTTGAGGAAAAGAGGAAGTGATCGAGACAAAAAAACACAGATTCTAAACTTGTGAAGGAGTCAAAGAACTAGAGGTATCAGTGTCAGAAAGTAGTAGTTTGGTTAAGATGGATGCCTATCCCCTATGGTCATTGAAATTCCCCACAGAGACAGGTGGGTTAGATATATATATAAAGGAGACCATGCCTCTGGTATCCAGCAGGGAAATTACTAGAAGGGAGGTCCACTGATGACAGTGAAGGGCAGGGAGAAAGGAAAATATAGCCAGATGGAATGAACCTGGAAGGGAAAAAAAGTTGCTTGTGTTGTAGTATTTACTTGTTTGTGTATTTTCGTCAGAATGAATGAATATTGTTCTAGAATCACCAAGAGAAAACAGGTAGAATGCAGACCAACATGATCCTCTTTCCACCTAGCTACAGGAGGAATTATATAGACATTTTTCTCACCTCTTCCTGAAGTTTGAGGTGAAAGGCCATATTTATATTCAGTTATGTTCATAAAGTAAGTTGGGTGTCGTCTGGTCAGAAAAATGAATTTTTCAAATAGGAAGGGTACCTTCAAATCTCTTTTAATGAACTGCTAGGGAGAGGGCACTTACCCAGGGCTGGTAGAGTACCCTAACAAAACAGTAATGGAAGAGCAATTGCCCAAAGCCATTGACTTATATGCAATAGAAAAGTTAACTATGGTTCTGGGCATGGGAACCCTATTTTTTGGCTCTAGGATAAAAGATTATAAACATTTAGACTGAGTCAGAACACAGATCATTTTCATTTTATTAAATATTACATTCAAAAATTACTTCATTAGTGTATTATTTTGGGCTCAGGCTGCATTTGCCCATGCCTAGGCAGATTGAAGTCCCTGGGGAGCAAATTATGCACTGGATGTTTATTGGGGAGGGTCCCTTGGGCCAGCACCTGTGGAAATGAGAGGATGGGAATCAGATGTATGGGAAGGAAATGAGTTAAGTTGCAACTCTACCAGCTGAGAAAGGCCTCAGTTGACCTGACCAGGGGTTCTGGAGCTAGGCAGGCCTTTTGGAATTACCCTGAGTGGAGGCAAGGGGACAAGCTTCATGGAGAGCAGTTTCTAGATATGAGCCTGCCCCTGTGAGGAGTGTGGCTTTAAGGGAAGCAATTCTGCCAGCTAAGAAGGGATTTTCCTCTAATATGCTCCCCACGGCTGGAGGAGTAAGTTCTCTATTCTTGAAGTGGTATCTAGATGGCATATCACAGTATCCACCACAGCTAGTAAGTATTCCAGGATTTCCAAGATACTAGTGTAGTCCCTATTTTAGCTTAATTATATAACTTTAGAGCCCATAATGTAACTCTACAGTAATAAGGTCCATGAAGTTGAATAAATACAGGAATTATGTAATCTAATTACTATTTTTATCATTGTTTCCATGAAAAATTACATTCTGCATTCCTACTTTGGATGCCAAGAGCACAAGCCCTGTCAGGGAACAAAAGGTCTGTCTCCCTTCTTCCCCCCTCTCTCCTCTTCTCTCTCCCCACCCACCTTCTCTTTTTCTCTCTCCCTCTTCATTTCTCTTTCTTTCTCTCTGCACCCCCCCCTTCTTTTTCACACACACAGCCTTTACCCAGACTTGGGAAACAAGACATTATTTTTTCACCATTCATAGTTACTCTGTCCAATATGTGAAGTATTATGCTATTCTAGATGAGGTGAAGACCATAAGATTTTCTACTGCAGGAGCTCTGGGAAGCTTAAAGAACTGTCCTTAACTGAAGGAGCAGTAGCAAGATGTTGGAGATTGGAAGGTGAATGAGCCCCAGAACCTGGGAGAGGAGGCTCACCGTCTAGAAGGGCACCTATGGTGTGCGTGCAGACAGGGTGCCATGGGACATGGATGAGGGATGTCAACTCTTCCTGGATAGATGGAGGAAAACCTGTCTGGAAGAGGTGGTAGTTGAACAGCATTTTCAAAGAGTGATCATATTAAATGTAGAAAAAGGAAGAGGGCAGAGAAGGGAGAGAGCACTGAGGCCTAGGGAACTTCTCCAGTGAAGATGTGGGGTGGCAGGTTTATGATGCTGCAAACATGGGGCTTGGCTGGATTGTGGGGTTTGTGTGGATAAGAGGGTGTTTAGCAAGAAACAAAGCTGAAGAGGAACCAGTTCGTTAGAAGTTGAAAAGCCATGCTTCCAAATTTAGAACTTTATTTTCTTGGCAGTGCAGAGTGGGGAGGTGGCAGTATGGCTTTCTAGCAGGAGAGTAGTAGCATGGTCATAGTTCTGTTCCAGAAGGATCACTGGGAACCATGTGCAGAATAAACTGGGTACTGTAGGAAGGCAGATGGGATGTTGTAGCAGGAAAGGACTTGAACCAAGCCAGCCATAGTAGAGATTGAAAAGATGACACACGTATTTGAGGCACATAGCAAGGAGAACTGATTAGGATGGGAAGAGACAAACTACAATTACTCCCAGGCGTCTGAGTGGATATGACACCATTTACCAAGGCAGTAAATCCCTAAAGAGAATCAGGTTTGGGGGTGAGAGTTGATTAGTTAAATATGGATATGTTGAGAATGAGCATCAGATGGGGACATGTAGTTGTAGCAGTCAAGGCAAATGGTTAATTCAAGAAATGGCTGTATCATTAACTTATTGTAATCACGAGAGTGGATGAGGTAGTAGTCTAAGGAGATGGGTAATGGAAAAACAGCAAAGGAACACCAAAGGCAGGACACTTGGGAGGCCCAGTATTGACAGAGTCGGCTGCAGCAGAAGACTCAGTGAAGGAGACCTCAGGAGCCAGACTTTCAAGGAGATGGATGTGGTTACCAGTGGTGGCCACTGCAGTGTGGTCAAGTAAGATGGGAACCAGAAAGAGCTGGGTTTGGGTGGGAAGTGACCCTTTACCAGAGCAGTTTCAAAGGGTGCAGGTGCAAAAATTTCACTGTACCAGATTGCAGAGTAGGGGGTAAGGAAGTAAAGACAGAAATGGTCACACAGATCCTTGGAGGTTAAGGGATTTTGAGTCTAGAATTGTTAAATTGTGCTCCTTTAAGAACAATAAATGGCATGGGAAGGAAAACTGTGAGCTTGGAGCTCAGCTTGGGGTAGCTGAGTGATTTGTTCACTCACTGAAGAAACATATTCTGGGCAGCCTTAAATCACATCACTGCTGAGAGTGGGCAGTGGGACCAAATGGTACAGATTTCTAAGGAGGAAAAGCTTTGGCTTTGGTCTTTAAAAACAGTGATTCAGAAACAGTTATCAGGGGACGGAAGACCGGCACTGTGTCTGGCCCCACTAATAGTCACATTGCAGAAGAATTAATATTCTCCAGTTGATGGGGCTCCAGAAAAGACAGGGTCCTTGAGTGGAAAGTCAGATTCAGATTTCAGCGGAGGGAAGAGGTTGAAGGCCAATCCTATGAAAATGTCGAGCATGTGGGAGAGTTTAATTACAATGGAGTGAGCGTTCTGGAGAGCAGAGTGGGGCAGGTTCTCAGGGAGGCCAGAGTGGACGGAGAAATGAGTGGGGTGAGATGGAGGTGGGGCGAGGAAGCAGAGAATAACATGTGGGATGACAGTCGCCTGCAGGGGCTTACATTTTGTGGGTGGCCAAAGATGACAGGATGAAAGTCACGGTGAGATTGATTATCCTGGAGAGTACAGGCCTGGAGAGAGCATCAGATTCAGTCTCTTATTGGTTTTTTAATGATATGCTTCTGAGAATTTCCTTTGAAATGAACTCTTCCTGGATGATGTGGTATAGTGGGGGTGGAGGAGATTAGCAGGCTTCCAGAATGTTCTACTCCCAGTGAAATCACAGGATCTTGTGGAGTTTAGGACCAAGGTATCACATGGAAAGGCTTGGAAGGAGTTGGAAATTGCATCTCTCAGGTGGAGTTTTCCCCTACATTGTTGGGGAGGCAGTCGGTATGGCCCATACACATTCATCTCTGGATGGCATGGCTTCAGTTCAGCTGTAGAAGTGGTAGCAGCTCTCCTAGGGATGTGGGGCTGACTTAGGGGCTATTCTTGAATCAGTGAGAATAGTTATGTGGCTTCATAGATATGGGTCATTCCTAACTCAGGTATTTATAAAACTGGCGTGTTTTTCTTTTCTTTCTTTCTTTTCTTTTCTTTCTTTCTTTCTTTTTTTTTTTTTTTTTTTTTTTTTAGGTTATTGTGAGAGTACAAATAACCAGGCCACAGTTTTTGAGTTTGCTAGGTAGAGTCCCTCTTGTAGTTGTGTCCGCACCCAAAGGATGTGCCATACATCCTTACCTGGTGCCCTTCCAGTGAGAACACAAAACTGGCCTATTTCTTAAATAATAAGTTCCTTGATATGTCTTCACTGTTCAGAGGCCTCCTCAGAGTTCCCTCTAGAGGTATCATATAGACACTAAAGCAAGGGAAAGAGAATTAGATCAAAGAGATTCTTCTTTGATTAGGGCCAACCACAGTGCTGGCAGTGCTTAAACGTCCTATCTAACAATGTCACTTCCCTCTGACCGTAATGTAATCAGACTTCATCCTGTGATGAGGGACAATAATTACTCTGAACAGCAGCATCTGCCTTCACCCTGCAGTTAGATAATTCCATCAGCACTTCCTTTTTCAAATGTGATTTTCTGGAACTTATACCAACAAAGATGAAAATGCTTTCTGTCAGTGTGTTCAGTAGAGAATGTATTTTGGAAACATGATAGATGAACTCTGACTTTATTTGTAGCCTAAGATATGATCTTTATAAAACATCTATCAATTGCTCTGACATCCCAAACCAGAACTCACCCCTCTAGCCCACAGCACCCAGGTTTTGCTGGTGTTCATGTTTATTGTTAGGATTATGTTATCAGTATTTACTACATGTGTGAGGGGCCGAGAAGGTCGGCCTGGGAGGCGGGAAGCCTTTCTCCCCTGCACACATGTAAAGTTTGTCTTCTAATTAGAACCCCAGTCATTATTTGGAAAGCCTCTGTCACCATGACACTGCCTCTTCCCCTCCCTCAGCCAGAAAGCTTTGCTCAGAAGTGCCCCTTCACCCTCTCACTCTGCCTTTCAGGCTCATCGGCCGTCTCACTTTCCCTTCCCTAATTTCCAGTTATATAACATGGCTCGAAGCTCTGCCTCAATGAATCTGTAAGTTCTTAGCTTTTGTTTATTCCACTTCATTTTTGTAAACAGAGATTTCTTGGGGATCCTGCAGCCAAACGTCTTGGGCCTCCTAGACTCGCGTGTTGCGTCAAGCATTGTCCTGACACTGATGGGCAGCCCCAGGCCTTTGGCTGTGGCTACCAGAATTATCAAACAAAAGCAAAGGACATTCAGTTAGATTTAAGTTTCAGAGAAACAATGGATTTTATGTTTTAGTGTAAGTGGGCCCCATGCAATATATAAGATATACTTAATGCTAGAAAAAATTATTCACTGATTATGTGGAATTCAGATTTAACAGGGAATCCTGTCCGATCTGACAACCCTCCTGACCCTTTTCTTTTGTGACATTGCCTTGTTAAAGGGATCAGCCTTCAAGAAACTGCTTCAGAAAAGGTATAGGGAAGTCTGTGTCAGTCGATCAGCATCCTGACCTCTGCAGGGCTCTTTTTGGGAGGGGAGGTGATAAAGTTGATCTCCCGGTCATATTGGGCACCAAACACTGCAGCGTTCTACTCTTTACCCCTCATCTGTTTGTTCAGACACTGGCAGAATTTCTAGTTTCTGAAACCAGGAGGGAAACAGGAATTTTATAATACATAGCATTTCTCAGAATACCTGCAAACATCTCGCAGGATGCTTACGTTCTATAAACACAGTTTAGGAAAGCCTGCCTTGTGGTATTACCTAGGATCTTTTTTTTTTTGCTGCATGTAGAGTTCTCCTGGCATTGGTATATCCAGCTATTTATTCTTCATAGTTTATTTCCAATGCCCAGGACTGGCCCAAAGCATAGTATGATAAACTCTGTATCTTCTTTTGTGTTCCTAGTGTCTAGTCATTTACATATGGTTATTTTTGGAAATAAGTTTTGTAACTAAACTGTGCATCAATGGTGTGGCCCATTCCAATGGAAGTTTTTCAGATGCCCAGAAATATCCTGAACCCAGTTGTTCTGTGAACCTGACAAGCCAAAATATGAGTATCATGCATGCTATTTTGTTTCACTGAAGTACCTTCAATGCAATCACAACAGCCCGGAGGTGTTTCTGAATTTCTCAAGGCAGCCAGACTTAGTAGCTTCCATCTCTCAGTTCTGTGCGGGATGTCAAATGCTTTTGTGAAGTTAACCGATACAATAAAAGTTACTAGTATTTAACACTGTGGTTTTCTCATCGTTTCACTGCATGATAAAAAATCAACTCTAGGCCACTCCTGAGTTTTCAGATAATGGAGTTCCCTTCTCCAGTTGTGTCCTTCGGATATGCTTACATATCCCTTTTGAGGAGTTTTGTTTCTCTAGAAGCTCAGCATTTACCATTGGAGTGGTCTGAGTGACCTGGTGCAGCATATAAGTGATCTCACCCACGGGAGTTCCGTGGGTGTCAGACAATGGTCATTCCAAGAAGTTCCACGTAACCACTATTTCCCTTTTCAGGTCTCACTACCAAGCAGTGCTTTACCTGATGTGTGAGCACATCTGGACTGTGAATGTGTCCACGGTATCTTTTTCCTTCTCTTTTTCTTTCAGTAGAAATTTATATTAGTGACCACAAGCCAACGCTTGGCATACTCTTTTTACAAGGCTGTAGTATAACATAATACTTCATAGTTCAAGCCCTGTCTTGTGCAGTGATTTCCCCCATGTTACAAAAAATCTCCTCACCTCAGCATTTTACAATCATCTGTTAGGACATGAGAAAGAGTGATTGAGCCTTTCTGGCCATTTTAGCCTGTGATTCTCATCATTTAACTCAAATAACACAGAGTGACTCTAAATCACGTCAGCCGCAGCTGTGTGCGCCCTTCCACGTCCACACCCCCCAGCCCGTCACACAGCACACACTGGACCACACTTACATGTACCACACTTTTCACTTCACTATGCTTTCCTGGTATGTCTTACTGTCTTGCTCTCTTCTTCTTAGACTGTACTAAATTAAATGAATTTCCTGCCGTACTGACTGGTCCAGAACTACCTAAAAGCTTGATTTACTGATCTACGGGTTCAATTTTCATTTTCTTCTGTTCCACTAAGTCTGGCAGCTACTAGGGTGATCTGTGTCAGCATTTTCTCTTGCCCTTCATGATCTCAATAAATTTCTTTGACCCACTTTGTTCTGTAAACATAAGCAGGACCAGACAGCATTTGGTATGTATGAGATAATGGAACAGTGATGCTGTGCCTGATGTGGGTTTTTGTGATTTTTCTCCCCAAGACTTTTGACAGTGTTCTCCAAGGAGGCAGGATTTAGCAGCCAGTTGGTTATTCCCTCTGAACTCATCAAGGTCTGCTTAACTGATTGTGTTAGCTTCAATATATAGTAGGCAGTCTCTCTTTGAATTTTTTTAAACAAAAGTAAAAAAACTAATTTATTTTTATATTCATTTCATAACTTCACTGCTCATTTGCCGTCTCCACATATGCAGTGTGAAATAAGCAATTCTTGCCATTAGCAAACAGAACCCACAGGACCTCATTATCCCCGAACTGGTTGCTTAGGTGTTCAATTAACTAATTTTGTGAAATAGTTTTGTTTTACAGAAGACTGACGCTGGGTTTTAAACCCCATTTTTCACCAAGTAGAGGCAGGCAGCAGTGCCATAGATGGTATCTGACGTGTCCAAGGTGAGGAATTCTCCTCGATCTGTTACTCACTGATGCCATCTCTGCCAAAGGGTCGCGTGTTAGATGGTCATCTGATCTCTGCCGCAACCAGTATCAGATCTCTCATTAATACTTTCTTCTTTCCATCTTTTCATAATCCCCAGTAGTCAAAACCTATTGTGAAAGCCAAGGATGGTCTATCCAAAATATCTTCTTTCTCCCCTAGGCTTGAAATCGACTCAATTATCGTTTTATTTGGGTAAAGATAACAATCTTAGAAAGCTTAAACTAGAAACAGCCGCCATTCTACCTCAGGTGTTTCATTTTGTCACCTCTTTTCTTAGCAGTGGTGAATGAAACCCTTGGATAGAGTATGGAGGCCTGTTGCTAGAGGCCTGGAGAACAGGAGGACCAGCCCATGGGAGCAGGACAGGAGCACAGTGTGGGAAGAAGGAGAATGAAGTTTGCCACTCTGACCTTCCCCTCCTCCCAGGGCTGCTCCCGTCCAGTACAGCTATCATTTAACTGACAGTTAAGTCCTGGGGGTGCAGAGAACCAGGAAAGAGCAGGAGCCAGACATAGTCAGCTGGTATTCTGGTAACTTTTTCAGAAATCCAGGGAGCATATCCTTAGGACAGATCCACAATGTGGAGCCAGTATAAGGATTTTATAAGATTATTCTGTGTTGCATGTGGCAACATATCCAGATAGTTTAGCAAGAATGATGCCACAGAAATTTCAATTTTTAGTTTCACAAGTCATATTTCCATGTATTTTCCTTTAAAAAAAGTTAAAACCTTACAAATAACACTAAGTTTTCTTTGACAACCACCCCACTCTCCCAGTCCTTTCCCACTTCCCAAGTAATAACTGGGGGTATAAGATTATTTGCTTTACTTTTTAATTTATTTATATTTGAATAATATATATATCATTTAAAAATATGTAAGTAGTAAAAATATATTTCATATATCAACAAAATTATATAAATAATACTATAAATATAGTTTAGTACATGAGTATATAATATATAAATATTATAAACTATTACATGTTTATAAATTATTTTAAAATATGTGCTAAAATAAAATATGTACTAAAATATTTCTATATACAAATATCTGTAGCATGCAGTTTTTTCTTTATATAAATCCATAGAAAATATATAGCATTATTTTATATAAATGTATTTGTATTTTCTTGTAAATTCATTTATTTGATATTCAGCAAATGTTTAAGTGCCTGCTCTGTACCAGAGCTGTTCTAGGTACTGGCAGTTGAACTCCGAGTAAAACCAAGATCCTTGCCCATGTGACACTTACACTGTAGTAAATGCAGGTTGAGCATCCATTATCCAAATTGCCTCGGACAAGAAGTGTTTCAAATTTTGGAATTTTTCCAGATTTTGGTGTATTTGCATGATACTTACCAGTTAAGCATCCCTAATCCAAATATCTGAAATCCAAAATGCTCCAATGAGCATTTCCTTTGAGCGTTATATTGGTACTCAAAAAAACCAATTTGGGAGCATTTCCAATACTGTCTTTCTGAAATTGCCTTTTTTCATTTAATATATCTTGAAGGTATGTTCATTTTCATACATATGTTCACCTCAGTCATTTTAATGCTACATAAATATGTTTACATTAGAGTAGATTTGATGGAATTATTGTCATGACATTTTGACCTAGCTGTCTGATCCGCCGGGTATCTTTCTAAAGTTGGCTGGCAGTAGATGAAGCTCTTTCTTCTCCCTGAGTGGTGGCAGCAATGAAGTTCACCGCCCCTCCTACCTGACTTTGTGATGATCTATCAACTGTATTCTGGGTTGTCCGACCAGATGCGCCGCACAAGAGAAATATGTGTGGTGGCTGGTCAGGAGAAATTTCTTTTTCTATTTAGGATAATGCATCAAAGATTTAATGATAAGAATCAAAATCAGAGTGGTGATAAAGAGAGCATAAATGGAAGAGAATCATGGACAGGGAACTGAGGAAAGCTGGGAGGAGCAGCTCTGGACCACAGCAGCAAGGAAACAGGACTGCACCAAGAGGAGAGGGGCTCGGTTCTGTGGATACAGATCAAACACCAAGAGAAGGGCTATTTTGGTGTTAAACTCCTGTTTTTCAATTTCCAATGTGGTTCCTATTTGTGAAATTACCTAAATCCTCCTGAACTAGACATTCCCATTCCTAGACATTCTAGTTGGATAAAGATGTGAAAAAAAACCTCTGTCTGAACAAACAGAATGAGGCTTACAAGAAGAACTTCAAGTATAGAATGAAATCCAGTCCTCATAATTGAAATGTTTTCTTTACCTCATTCTGATCCACATGAATTTAATGTGCATTATATATAAAAATTTTTTCATACAGTTAAAAAATTAGTAAGTTTCATGGTTTTCTCTCTGCAGTTGAGGTTTCAGAGTGTTTGTTTTATTATAGATCTACTTCATCACAATTTAATGTAGAAAACATTACTTAAGCTTGTCTTTGGTTTATTCCCTTTAATCATCAGTGAAAACAATGCTGGGCTTTCTATCATTAATCAAATTTTGTGGCTCAAATTAGTGTTATGTTATTTTCCATTTGTCTATTCCTTTACACTGAAAATGATCAAGCCAAATTATAGAGCAAATCATCTCCAGAAAAGAAAAAAAAAACTTATGTTTGGATGATTTGGAGGATTATTTCTAGAAACTTCATCTAAGTAGTTTCATAAATGAGATAATCAAAGATGTATTGTTACATTTCTCCTTATTCCTATGTGCCTGTGATATATAGCTCCTACATGGGTTTGGTAGGCAGGAAACTATTAGGGTACATACTGATGTTTAAATAATTTAATTTCTTTGTATTCCAGGGCTAGTCTATAGGATGCAAAAACAAAATCTTATACGTCTTACATATTCTATGTCTATCTATGTAACTCGTGGACATTAAGAGAACACATTTGCATTGTTTTCCAACTCTGTGTCCTCCATTAAAGAGGTTTTTCTGATCTTTTCAGATTTTCATGTCCTCCTGTTTGCTTAAATGGTGATGGACACTGGATGGGTGATTCTAGATTGCATTTGGTACCAGGAAGCTAGAAGACAGGGATCTACTCTTTATTTGAGCACTTAACCACCCAAACAGTAACAATAATATTTTTTTAAACCTGTCAGCTTTTTACAAGCCATACCCCTAAGTTTAGACAGCCATTTTGCAAATGCCACTATCAGGGGAGGATCCAGTTTTTGTGGGCCTGAAGCCAGTGCAATTTTGGAGATACTCTTAAGAAAAAAAATACAAAACTATGAACTCAAAAGTAGACATGAAGTTGAATATTTATGTAAGTGATAAAAGAAATTGATCACAGCAAATCACAAATTCTAAAATGCTAACAAAATCCAGAAAAGAAAACCCCACATTTTAATTAATTAACCACTGGGTATATCTCTGTAGTAAGTACTTTTATCTATTATTTTTCTGCCTAATCTTTGATAACCATTTTGTATAAAAACCATTTTGTAATATTATTTTCCATAGAGAGGATAGAAAGATTACCATAGCATAGGTGGCCAAAAGTTGTTTATAGACGCAGGCATTCAAACCTTGTTTCTATTCCAATACCAAAATCCTAGAGTGCTGGGTGCCACAGGGCATATTTATAGGGCACAGTTCTCACAGGAGAACTTCTAGATGGCTGTCCCCATGTTGTAGTGCCAGATAAAATGGCACAGTGGGCGGAAAATGTAACACTAGCAATAAAAGCATAAACAGAAGCAACTGAGAAGTATAGAAATGCACCACTCTAGCCTGGATTAAATGTTCCCCTTAGTCAGATCCTATAATAGCCCGTGGTCACTTAACACTCCACACTTCCAGACCGGATGGGAAATAGGAGGGAGGGGAAGTCTGAGGGGGAAGATCCATTAGTTTTAACTGATCGTGATTAAAATATTTTATTTTTGAAGGATTTACATTCATGACCATGTGTTCATGCTACTAAGACCCTCTTAGGGGCCCATGCAAGTAAGGGGGCCTGAAGTTTAAGCTTCATCAACCTCCAGGTAGCAATGCCTTCATGTATTACAGATTGTGGTGAGTGCGGACTGAGAGTATAGAAGTAATCAGCCTCCTAGAGCCTGCCATTGTACAATGTGAGCCAGCGCAGACACACAGGGGTCTGGTGGGGAGGAGGAGGAGGAGGGAGCCTGATGCAGATACTATGGGAGAGGCAAACCTAGCTGCTGGCTGGCTAGCCCCAAAGAGGCAGCCAGACCACCTGCTATAAGGTCTCAAACGTTATGGCAAACTCAGACGAGAACACCCCAGAAGGCCTGGCGTTGTGGATGGAAGAAAGAACATAAGTTTTATAGTCAGGAAGACCCGGATTAGAATCTTCAACTATATGCCCTCAGTAGCTCTGTGACTTTGGGCAAATTAACCTTTCAGAGTCCCACTTCCCTTATCCACATCAAACTGAAGATGATATCTACGTCTTTGGGCTCTAGAGGAACTACTGGGAAAGGGAGGACATCAAACATATAGATGTGCCTGGCTCGTAGTACCAAATTTTAGTGGACTTCCTTCCAGAAGGCAAAAAAGAATTTGAAGTCAGAAAGGAAACATTCCTGTGGATCTTCATAATGAGTCAATTTGCAATAAGACCCTAGTCTGTGGTTAGAGGTACAAAAATAGAAGCTAGGCCTCTGGTTGAAAGAATCTACAGGAGCCAGGATGGATGTCAGGGTCCTAGCCAAGGTGACTGGAGCTCAGAGGGAAACTAAAGCAGTTGGCAGGGAAACTGGGCAACACTGTCACAGATAACCTGAGCCACCATAGGAGGAAAGAGAAGACTGACAGAGATATACACACGAGCTGCAGCTCAGTGCCAGCATCTAAGAACACTGACTTGGGGGTAGCAGAAGCTAGCCTCAGACCTGAGCAGCCAAGGCTGATAAGGAGCTACTGATATACTCAAAGACAGGTGTGGCCTGCAGGTGGGAAGCCTTGGAGGTGCCAGATCCCACAGACTGGACAAGAGATTTAGATGACAACATCCAAAAAACCTGGAAATACTTCCCTTCTGTATAGGCCACAGACACCATGAGCAGCTGTCAAAGGATGGAAATTAAAGCATGCATGAAATCCTGTCTTAGATAACAAAAAGGAATCATAGGACAGAAGAAAAGTATGTAGTTTAAAACAACATTTTTTCTTGCCACAACCACCCTTTGGTCTTATTATAGAGACCAAAAGATTTCTGAATCTTTATACTGGCTACTTTGTTAGTGGTAGTAGCCTCTGGAAAAAAATTCCTCTAGTGCATTGGTTATCAAACTTTAATCCATGTAGGAATGACTTGTTAAAGTTTTAGAATCTTTGTGGGTGAGACCTGGGGAACTCCATTGCTGACAGGTAGGCTACACTTTGCAAGACTTTGCTCCAGTTTGGGCTAGAACATTCCTACCACAAATCCTCTTCTTCCTTCCTTCTAGGGTTTTGTTTCTAATCATCTTCTGGGCCAGGCTTCAAGGAACTAGACTCAAATATGAGACACGGCCATCTCATAGCTAGAGAAGGTGACTCAAATCTTTTTGTCAAAATATGAGGCTTTTCATGGCATCTATCTGCACAACAAAAGAGAGGAAAACATTTTCCATGGAAGAGCTAAGTGGGGCTCGGCGCCTGTGGCTCAATCGGCTAGGGCGCCAGCCACGTACACCTAAGGTAGCGGGTTCGAATCCCCAGCCTGGGCCCACCAAACAATGATGGCTGCAACCAAAGAATGGCCAGGTGTTGTGGTGGGCGCCTGTGGTCCCAGCTACTTGGGAGGCGGAGGCAGGAGACTCACTTGAGCCCAGGAGTTGGAGGTTGCTATGAGCTGTGATGCCATGGCACTCTACCCAGGGGGATAAGCTTGAGGCTCTGTCTCAA
>CAUYQV010075013.1:0-38510 GCA_963574575.1 Galagoides demidoff
AGAATATGGGGAGGGGGGAGGGACAGGGGAGGAGGAATGGGTGAAGGGAGGGGGATTGGAGGGATCACTTCTGTGGTTTATCTTACAAGGGTACAAGTGAATCTTTCTAAGAGTAGAATATGAACATTTTAACACAATAACTAAGAAAATGACATGAAGGCTACGTTAACCACTTTGATGGAAGTGTTTCGGATTGTGTGTGAAAACACCACACTGTACCCCAGAAATGCATTAATGTACATAGTTACCACTCAATAAAAAAGAAAAAAAATCAAAAAAAATAGTTGCATCTTATAGCATTGCATATGGGCTGTCAAGATTAAGCCTCTATAGATTATCAAGGCAAGTTGATTTTTAATAAGAGGTATCTCTATGGAAACAGAAGAAAAGCAAAGGCTAATGTCTAAGTGGTCTATAAGTAGTTTTCCTAGAGTCTTTGAAACATCTTTAGATGGTAATGACAATCTAACAGATTTTTCTGAGCCATAGTTTATGTGTAAAGTTTCTGTAAACATAAACTATTGTGGTGACTTTTCCTCAAAGCCTGATTGACTATCTTTAGCTTATAGGGTCTTAGGAAAAAGAAGCTTTGATTTCAGTGAATCCAAGTCAGAAAAATGGGAGGAAAGTTTGGAAATAGTATCTTGGAGATTTGTATCCAGGAAAGAATTCAAGAATTCAGTCCAAATTATAGGTAAATAACAAAAACTTAAAAGCAATTGTCAAGTTTAGCATCTAATAACAGGTACATTATAATTTTCTTCTGAAACATAATTTTTCTTTCTTTAGTTATCTATTTATACCAAAGTTAAATCAGAATAAATCAAACAATTTATTTGCAAAATAAGTTTTTTTCTTATTATAATTGGTCATATCATTTGCACAAAGTGCAGAAGGAATAGTGATTGGTGATACAGTCTCTTTCTAAATAAGCTTTGTTGGAACCTTTTCATAAGAAATCTCAGATTATATTTTTAGAACTCTCTTAAGGCTAAGAAGCTAAGTGAAATGATACACCATCAGAATGTGCCCCTATTACCTGTCTGAATTGGGTGAATTTTTCTCCTGTTTAGGTCCCCAAAATATCTTAAATTTCCAGGGCCTATCAGAAAGTGGTATTCATTCCGTAGTTAAGGTAAGGATCAAGTACCTTGTAAGAGAACCATATAGGCAAGCCACCTGTCTTTTTCTAAGTCTGTTGGCTTCATAAATTCGACCTCAATCTCCCAAAGCAGTCTGGTCACATTTGAAAGTATGGCATCACAGTCAAAGCTTTGGTAAAATAAGTAATGTTTTTAATTATGTCCTGTTACAAAAGAAAACAGATTCTTATTGAACTTTTGCAAATACATCCATAAAATATGAATATTCATTAATAGTTTTCAAATTTTGGAAAAATCAGTTAGAGAGAAAGGTGTTTTCCACAATGTTCACAAAAATATACATTATCCAATTGCTGTAAGTTATAAATAGCTCAAAAGAAAAAAACATTCTTACGCTGGAAAACAAAATAAAAAGAATCAGAAATGTTTCAAACAAAAAGTCATAAAATAATTTTAGCCCTCTACCAGTTTGATTCTATGAAATTAATTTTTATTCTACTTGATATTGGATTACCAATCTTAATGAACCCATCATGTTTATTTTTTATTAGAGTTTTACCTAGCTCAATAATATGAGCTCCAAAGTTACCAGAAACCCTGTATTTGAGAAGACCTTTCAGGATCATCTCTATGAATTTCCTTGAAGACACAACACTTTAAGCATTTACAAAGAGCTATTATGAGGGTAAAAAATCATAATAGAGCAATTAACTCCATATAGCAAGACATATCAGATTTTTAGGACTTGAATACAATTTTGTAACACATATTAATGACATATTCATAAAAATATAACTCAAAGAAAATTGAACACTACTTCTTATTTGATAATGCTTCTTGTATGATTTTAACATACCAAATAAGCCTATTATGTCTCTCTCAGATTTAACAGAGGCCATAGTGTTCAAAAGTTAATTTCATGTCCAAAAGACTAAATTTTAAGTATGAGATTTGATTTCAGTGAAATATCAAAGGATTAAAACACGTGATATGAAAATAAGTTCACAGATCCCTGTAAAAATAAGTCATTTATGTACCCACAGTGATAGTTTAAAGATTTCAAAAATCAAGAACGATTTCTATTTGGTAGAGAAGGGGAATCCTTTTTTAAAATAATGAAAAGGCTGATAAAGACAGCATGAACTCAACAGAGATCAGCAGAACTTGACTCTTCCTCTCTCCTATTTCTTTTCTTTCTTCCTTTTTTGCAGTTTATTTAAAAGGTAAATAAAGTCTTTTGCTATCATTTATCAATGCTATTGATACTGATCTTGCTTAAAATAGAAAATGAAATTTTATATTTACATCAGTGTATTAGCAATATTAAACCAAATTTTAATAAAAACCTTCCAGATTTATCCAATCTCAATCAGTTTGAGCTGCATTTCCTTAAACCTTCTATAACCTCTTACATTTTTCCCATTCTCTTTTTTCTTCAACTTTCTATATCCATTCTGTTGATTTATCTCTTTTTTTCCTTTACTCATTTGCTTCAAAACAATTTTCAAGTAACCTGCAGAATACATGGAGTCACTCTTTTTCCTCAAACAAAACATATTTTTATAGGCTACAGCCTCCTTGACAAAACATGGTTTACTTTGCTCATACATTCTATAGAAACACTTCAAACAGAAGTGTCTCCCTTCTTACCTCTAGTTTCAGTTATTACATATGAGTCAGAACTCTTAGTAACTTTAATTCGTAATGACAACCTGGCAAGGAAGTAACTTTAATTGTTATGCACCAAATAAAGAGCCAGGACAGAGGGTAGAGCTGTGTAGCTGATGCCTGGAAGATCTGACCCCTCCCAGAATGGCCAGGAGGTCCAGGCGGGTCAGGTAGGGCAGGGACCAAGAATTGGAAAACTCTATGTCAGCAGGACTCACCATGGCCACCTATCTAGACCTCAGAATCTAAAAGCTCAAAACCTTGGATACTTTTTCCTCCATTCTTGAGATACTTTGCAAAGAAGAATATTTTCCAGCTCCATCCATGTATTTATAGCTTTCATAGGAAAGCTATAACCCAATTATAGCCCAAGAATATGGGGAAAGGGGAGAGGGAGGGAGCGGAGGGGGGAGGATGGGTGGTGGGAGGGTGACTGGTGGGATCACTGGTGGTTCATCTTACAAGGGTACATGTGAATCTTTCTAAATGTAGAATATAAATGTCTTAACACAATAACTAAGAAAATGACTTGAAGGCTATGTTAACCAGTTTGATGAAAATATTTTAAGTTGTATATAAAAACAGCACACTGCACCCCATGATCGTATTAATGTACACAGCTATGATTTAATAAATAAAAAAGCTCAAAACTTAAGATATGAGCTCACAGATAAATCAAACAAATATATAGATAAGCATAAGCAACAACTGTATAACTTTAAAACCTTTATCAAGGATAGTATAAATTTGTCTGACAAGTAGATTCAGGCAAAAATGTCTAGAATTCCAAAGAATGTTCTGTTTTATTTTACCGACAATTTACTAAAGATTAGTTCTATTTACTAAAGACTATTAAGGTCACATGAATTTGAAAAACATTTGGGCTAGTTAAATAATCATTACTTGTTTATTTACACATATAAGGCAATTTAGTAAAACATAAACAATATACAAATATAGACAGGAAAAAGAGCTTATAGCTTTGATTTTTTTAATTGTAGCCAGCAACTGGTAGAACAAACTTGTTTAAAAAGGTAATTGGATTAAACTGTGTCCTTGTACACAGAATCGGGTAAGGTTGGTCTATCCCACATGGCTGGAAGTCCTTATTGAGTTTTAGAGTGAACAAGGAAAGAAATTTACATCTCAAAGCACATAGAAAATTTAGCTTGTCAAGAGTTTGAATGTGCTAGTTGAGTATTGAAACTAAGTGCCGAGTAACACAAAAAACCCACTGGACTTCACCACAGTATTTTATAAGGCAATAGATTGATTTATAACTAAGTTAGTTTCTGTTTTCCAACTGGACCGAAGAGCTCAGGGCATAATCCATTAATGAATCGGGCATACCGATCATTTGTCCTTCCAGGGTATATAATCTGAATAGCTGGCACAGCTGGAAAGCAGAGCTTCTATATCCCCCAAAATAAAAAATCCCAATTTACACTAAATTCCAGGTCCCCCTAAAAGAGAGAAATACCACAGGACCAGGCTACATAAGTTCCACGGGATACCTCTCTGCCAAAATATTCCCCCAAGGTTGGTGAGAAACAACGCTGGCAAGTTCACCCCGTTATCATCCTCCACGTGTCAAACTGCACCTTCCTTCTCTAAGTGCAAATAAATGAGTAATAACCATTCCCTGAGACAGTCAGTCAGCCTCCTCCACAACTGCATCCCCCACCAGTGACTTGCCAGCCACTGCACACACGAAGATTAGTGCTCCTTAATAATACAGAGGAACCCCTCCTCCGTGCTCCCCAAAGCCAGGGAGATCAAGAAGCTCAGTGTAAAGGGAAGCACAGCTTTAGGCTTGAGAGGAGCTCATGACTCTTGAGACCTCAGCCAGGAGACAGAGTACCCCCCAAAGGGAGAGTGTGCTCCCTTTTTCTCTGTTCCTCAAGAGGGTTCCAGGCCACTAGAAGTCGAGATTTCTTCATCAAAGATGGCAAGGAGGATGGAGGCGTATAGGTAAATGGAAGAACAATTCTTAGAGGAGCCAATTTGAGAAGATTTTAAACTTTATCAAAGGCCAGTAAAGTGCTATATTTTTCTCAGCAAAATATGCCAACACAAAAAGGAACCAAATAAAGAGCCCAGACACATTAAACAGGGTTTCAGTGGACTGAAAAAAATCTCAAAGCAAGAGACAAAAAGAGAAAAAGCAGGAAAGGCTTTAAAATAGACACACGTATATATATGGTGGTCATAAAGTTTGTGTGCAAGTTAAAAGAGGTTTACGTTATAAATTGCACACAAACATTATGGACACTTTGTATATAGCTGGAACAGAAGCAGTTAATTAAGCTGACTTCCTACCATAAAGCTCTTATTAAAAAATAAAAAAAAGATCCTTTCAAATCTCTTCTGAAATTTCAGTCAAAACAAATAGCCAATATTCCTGCCTTTTAAACTATTTTTCCTTTTGTTAACCCAAACATAATTTTCCAAATGATTCTCTAATCAAAAAGCCCTAAATCCTTATGACTTAATCAAGGATGAACCAGGCATCTCCAAGGAAGTGCAAAGCAGTCCTTCCAAGATCCAGAACCACCCCAAAGCCAGCAGCTCAAAGGAAGTTTTGCCAGCCATGAATGGAGGACAAGCCACACAGACAGAAGAGAGGAAACCAAAGCCATCCACAGGAGGGGCTGATAACACACGGGCACCCCCCCCAAAAGTCAAGACTCACAGAATTTTCACAGATTTGGGGGGGGGTTGTAGTCACAGACCTGTTAATCTGCAAAATTAGTAGCTCCTCCTGGGATTGGACTTGCCCAGAACTAATCAAGCAACAAGGGCTAAAATAACAAAATCCCCTTTGGAAGGGACTTCTTATGAAGACAAACTCATGTGAGCTAAGAGAGAATGTTCCCACTCAGTCACCAGTCAAGCTCTCATGGGCAAAAGACAATATGAGAGGGAACCTCATCTGGTTTTCATTCCTGGGACACACAGAAAAGTTTGCCTTGATAGACTGTAGTCTGATCAGAACCGCAAAATGGACCAGTCTGCAGGGCCAGCTCTTACAATGGGCTTGGAACAAAGGGCTTAAGACCCAGGTTCTACCTTAAGGTCTCCTCTTAGTGAACAACACAGAGAGACAGAGTCAAAGGAAAGGACTCTGGGAGGAGAAGGCATCAAACAATATGAACAGTCACACTGGAAGTCACACCAAGGTCGCGGCTCCCAAGACTAGTCACACAAGTCCTCTCTTCCCTTTAATCAAGGTTTGGGAAAAGAAAAAGAGAAAAGCAGTGATTTTATTATTATTATTTTTACCATTCACACAACTGGATTCCACAGGGAAAGAGGCTGAGATCCACGCTGGTAAGAATTTCTGAAACTTTCGCCAGATTGTCAGGTCCTGTCTTCCACTGGCATTTCCAGAAGAACAGAGAGACCTTGATCACCCTGTTCACAGAATCAAAACCATAGAGGCCAAGGAAAAACTCCCCTTCGCTGAAAAACCTACTGACACCAGGCAGATAGAAGGAAAGCCACCCCAAGGTACTGGCATTTGCACAGGGATTGACCCATCATACAGTAGGCTAGAGGTGACTCCACGTCTTAGTAGAACGGGAGTCGTGAGAGCATGGATGAGCTTAGGGTAAGGCAGTAATTATTTTTAGGGAAATTCAAAGAGCTTGAAGAACATACAATGGCCTGGGACAAGTCTGCTTGGCCTGTGGGGTGGATGTGCTTGTAACAAGTCTGTTGTTAATAGCTCTGTGAATAGCTCTGTTGTTGACAGAGCTTGGTTTTCCTTTCTGCATATATGAGAACAGATAACGTAAACTCACGGAAGATAATTGTTTTCTGCTTTGGTGGGTCCAGACTTTAGGAATGTAAGAGAACTACAGAGAACCATTTCATCCTGTGCTTTGGGTGATGTAGAGGGCTGACACCAGGCGTTGCTGGGGGAGGCCGGAGAGACCTCGGGGTACCATGCTGGGGGGCACCAACTTCTCAGGCCAATAATAGATGTCCCCATCCATGCAAAGGCTCAAAGAAAGCTCCATATAAATGGAGCATATAACTTTATGAGTGAAGACTATGGGTAAGTTAGGTTCCTTTTCCATTAAGTCTGAAATTAGTCAGTAAAATTAATATTTCATATATTGCGACTGAATTCTGAAAAACTTGGTGTCAATGGTTTTAAACCAATAAGTCTTTTACATGAATTTAAAAAATACTGCTGACAATTGGCAGTGCATTGAAATAATATCTAATTACTACAGTAGGTTGGGGTAACAATAGGATCTATAATTGTGGACTGAAAAACTGCAGTTTAAAGCATGCATGCTGCTATTAAGATTTACGATCATACTAATCAACTTGATGTCAGGGTTTATTTCATAATGAGAATTTTATGATTCATGAAAACAACTATGATGGCTGGGAACAAGTTAAATGATTTTTGTCCAAACTATTGTTCCAGAGAATGATGTGAGCATGTACTGCAGCGTTTCCCAGGGAATTATTTCATTTCTTTTTCTCACAGCTCCCTGCATTGTAGTGTGATTAATATTACGGGCAATTCTTGATTTTTCTGGTTTGATTATTATTATGGGCAATTCTTAAGGGAAAGGGGCATGCAGCATACTGATAATTAAAGTTAATCAAATTATTTAAGGATTCATTACTAGTTTTTATTTTACCTGTACTGAACCATTGTCTTGATCGTATCCAGGATTTAATTTATAGAAGCAACTGAGGGATGACACAAGGATGTGTTATTACTCACAGTTCCTGAGAGAGACAGACACACCATGCAGGGCCACGTAGGGAAGCAGCCAGCTCAGTCGGGAGGTCGAAGGAAGGAAGGGAAAACTGAGGTTTGATTCTTCACTGTGGTTTTCTTGGGAAGGAGCGGGTGAGACAGCAGGCCAATTTGAGCCAGTGTGGAATCAGATAGTTGGAATAGTTTCAGCATGCACTGGACTACAGGCGTGGTCTCCCCTGGTGTGGTACCCAACCCTGGTATAATTTAGGACATGAGTTAGGGGAAAAATTGTCCTTGTGTCTGAGAGTCACATAAAGGAGGAGGCTGCAGATACGGGCTTTGGCCTGGCTGGTTTGCCTGTGAAGGCATGGTTTCAAGGGCCATTGGCTTCTTTCGGAATTAGCTAGCCCCAGGAGGGACAGGCTCTCCCAGGTCAGCAAGGCCTCCAAGATGTCAAAGCATCATAAGATATAGAAATGGGACAACATCATTAATTTAACCATCCTTTCAGCTTTCTCTCCACTATGCTTGGTCTGTTCAGCTTCAAGAGGAAAGACTGGTTGAGGGAGGGACTAAGCTGAAATGAGAGTCAATGGGAGTTTCATTAGGTATCACACAAAAAGTTTATCTTCACTTGGACTATGTTTCTTCTCAAATAAATAAAACATCAGGAAATGGAATACATGTGTAAGAGACCTCACATAGATGCATACACATATATACATGCATGGATGTCTTGTGTGTGTTACCGTTTGTTAGTATTTAAACAAGTTCTCAGTTTACATTCAAACCACTACTTTAGGAATAAGTCTTTCTTCTGTGGAATCTTCCTGCTTTCAGAAATAGAATCAATCTCTCTCTCTCTCTGACTCTTTCTCTCTCTCACACACACACACACAAAACAAGAATTTGGAAACTTAAATCTAAATAAGCCCTAGATTTAATAATTGAAAATAGGCATAAATTAACTCTTTTACTGTGAACTAAATTGCTGAGCATCATAAAATTTGCATTATGAAATAAACCCTGACATCAAGTACTCTTTGTATTTGAGAGACTAAATTCAAATCTTAATACTTTGTTGTCCATTTTTCTTTTCAAGATTTTTCTTTGTGGTCCCCTTCTTCCCTCCTTTCCCCTCCCCTTCTTCTTTTGTTTTCTATTATCTTCCTTTTTTTTTTTTTTTTTTTGAGACGGCCATGGCATCACAGCTCACAGCAACCTCCAACTCCTGGGCTCAAGCGAGTCTCCTGCCTCCGCCTCCCAAGTAGCTGGGACCACAGGCGCAGGCCACAACACCTGGCCATTTTTTGGTTGTAGCCATCATTGTTGTTTGCCGGGCCCGGGCTGGGGATTCAAACCCGCCACCTTAGGTGTATGTGGCTGGCGCCTTAGCCGCTTGAGCCACAGGCGCTGAGCCCTATTATCTTCCTTAAACAAAACTTTACTGAGTTCAAACTATGCAGTAAGCTGGCTGAGTGTAATGTTGGCTGGACATTCCAGGAGCCGTTTGGAGAAGGCCATGAGGTGGGGGGAGGGGAACACAGAGCAAAGACCTTGAACGTGTTGAAGGCGTCAGGGTCTAGATCGCAGAGGACGTGGCAGGGTTCAGACAGCTGTCTGCGCTCTCAGCTCAAGAAGCACCGGACACCCCAAAGTAAGGTAAATAGCATGAAGCTTCCTGAGGAAGAGAAAGCCAGGTCTGCACAGCGACATAGGTTTGCCATAGATGACAATGAGTCCCTTTGGTGCAACAAGAAGGGCTTAGTGACATCGGAGAGTCGTTTCATACTGTGTGAATTGGGCCCGCCTCGTGGTTCAGAGGTGAGCTAAGTACACGATAATTAACCTTAAGGTTCTGGGTCACCTTCAACCCTGAAGTGCCTGTGCCCTGGGCCTGTCCCCTTTGGTAGTAGGCATGGTCGTTGGTTCTGCCGGTTAGATTTGTGGGTCTGTTCCTCACCCCCGTGGGGACAGGGTTAGGTGGGCGGCACCCAGATGGGGGCCTCGGGCCTCCCTGAGACCCCAGGAGGAGCCCAGAGATCTGTGTCCTTGGCTGAAGGAAGCCCTCTGAGAGGAGGGAGCATTTGAAAGGCAGACAGAGGGACCAAGCCACTGCGGGGACAGTGTTCAGGGTAGTGGGACCCTGAGCAGAGAGCCCCATCATGCCGTGTCTGGGCTTCCAAGCAACGGAAACTTGAGATAACAAATCTAAACCGGTGGTAAAGTGTTACACGGCGATGGGAAACCAGAGCTGGCTGCATCCCCCGCGGTTTCCCATGTGGAGGTTCCGGGCTGCAGCCCCAGTTCCAGGTAAGCGGAGCAGGAGGACCCAACCGGGACACATCTGAGCCGAGTCCTCCCGGAGCAGTGCCCTGCGGGGCCGGCCACCACCCACAGCGTCCCCCTGAAAGCCCTCCTCCCCTCTCCTCCTGTCCCCAACACAGAGCCACCTCCTCCCCTCTCCTCCTGTCCCCAACACAGAGCCACCTCCTCCCCTCTTCTCCTGTCCCCAACACAGAGCCACCTCCTCCCCTCTCCCCTGTCCCTAACACAGAGTCACCTCCTCCCCTCTTCTCCTGTCCCCAACACAGAGTCACCTCCTCCCCTCTTCTCCTGTCCCCAACACAGAGCCACCTCCTCCCCTCTCCCCTGTCCCCTACAGAGTCACCTCCTCCCCTCTCTCCTGTCCCCAACACAGAGCCAGTATCCACCTTGGCATCCATGAATCTGACTCCGGGGGGAGCAGGGGACACGCTTCCCATGTACCAATTAATCTTTGCGCGTGAAGATTGCCTAACAGGTAAGAAGGGTGAAATAAGAGTCTTGTTTTTAGGAACTGAGCTGAGACCTCTGATTGTCTCTGAAACAGCAGTAATGACTTCGGTGCACCACCCACCTGGACTAGATTCAGGAAAACTTGTTCGGGTGCACTCACAGGGGACCCCAGCAAGACACGAGTCAATGTCTTGCTTGTCTGTGATTCACCCATCTCCCTTCAGGTTCAAAAGCTTGGGGAGCCAGGGAAATGTGCGTTGTTGTTACATTAATGACTATTTGTGTGAGAATAAGCGTATATCTCACTTATTATGCTCCAGATAAACTCAGTAAGTATTCTCTTCAGATCAATAATAATATAATAATAAAGATCCCTGATTCTTTTATCACGAGTATAGCAACATGTTATGAAAATATAATAATGCTCAAATGTGATAACATGAATTAAAATACATTAAAAACGATCAAGTACCGTTCACCCTTGGATATTATTAAGGTGTCTATAAAAAGCAAAAACTTTTAAATAATTGTAATTTTAGGCATGTAGAAACTGTTGAATAGTTAGAGGCTGAACTTATATTTTCTGTTAAACCCCTCTCTCCCCACTCTCTTTGCTGTGTGTGTATGTGTATAAGTGTGTGTGTGTAAATATAGGTGTGCGTGTGTGTGTGTACATAGACCCATATACATATGTAAATATACACACATATTTTTCTAAAATCTCATGATCCACTTTAGCTTCTTTAATCCATGTTCACACCACCTTAAAAGATGCTCAGGTTACATGCTGACCATGCGTGTCCGCACTCAGTCTCATGCGCCCAGCCTCTCAGAGGCAGGAATGATGTTACTCACAGCTGAGTCTGCACTTCCTTCAAGTTGAGCGGTCCTGCCCGGGGTAAGTGGAGTTGTATTGGCACTAACTATATCAGAAGCCCAGAGTAGGCTAGAAAAAATTATCAAATGAGATGCTGAAATTGGTATGGAAAAGAAATAGAATTTTTCTACTCCTAAAAGGGAATTACCCTCAAAAGTCAGGGGAAAAAAGGAGAAAAATTACTGAAGGAGTCTTGGAGAGTTACTTAAAATACATTTTTATGCAGTAGACAATAGTGAGGAATATGTCTGTGTCGGGCAGCATGACGGCTCTCCAGAGCTATAAAAAGGTTATGCAAACAGGAACCCAAAAGGAATAGAAACACATTAGAATTTATAGGTCTAAATTGTTCACTATGTAAATGAAGCTTTCAAAATATATATGGTTTATGGAAATTAATGTCTTATATTTATTACTCAGTTCCAAGATTAAAATTGGAACCACGCTGATGAGGTAGCATTACAAATCAGTTCCCCTAGAGAGAAGTAATAATAATACATCAGAGTACAAATGCTCTGATTAAACAAGTTTATATAAAAGAAGAAAAAAGACATGTGCTTTTCCTGACTGCTGCTTCTGAATGCTAGGCAGGTTTTTCCTAATTATTCCAAAAACAATGATCTGAAAGTGAGCAGACAGGCTGGCTGGGGAGAGAAAAGAGAGAGGGAAAGATCTGGGCTCCTTTCCCGCAAGTTAAATATCAAATCATGTGAAGTTTGCATTGCTGAACTCGGCAATGGTTCAAATGCTACGATCAATGTAGCGTTTAGCCAAAGAGAAGACAAGAAAGCAAACAGAATGTATTACTGGGCCATTCTTGAATCCAAGTCTCTCTTTTCCTTTAGTTCTTTCCAATTTGGAAGGAGAGTTGTGGGGTAAAAGAGATAACATTGAAGCATTTTTTAAAACAAAGAAGCCGTGTATTTAATTCAATCAGGTGTACCAATGACTTGTGGAGATTGGTAAAATCCCTGATGTCCAAAAACATTGAAACAATTCTTTCCAAAGTAGGGAAAAACATTTTACTGAAAGATGATGGAATGAGAGTTAAATTCAAATCCGAGGGCCTATTAGGGCTACAGACCAGTCTGCAGCCGGAGCTGACAGCGACTGTGACTGGAGTTGCAGACCAGTCTGTGGCCTGTTAGGAACCAGGCTGCCCCGGAGATGAGTGGAGGTCCAGCGGGCAAAGCTCCTTCTGTATTTACAGCCCCTGCCCATGGCTTGGATCATCACCTGAACTCCACCTGCCATCAGAGCAGCAGCAGCTTCAGATTCTCACAGGGGGGCGAACCCTGCTGTAAAGTGTGCGTGTGAGGGATCCAGGTGTGTGGTTCCTATGAGACGCTACTGCCTGATGGTCTGACCTGGAGCTGAGGTGGTGATGCCAGCACTGGGGGATGGCTGCAGATACAGACCCCCACCAGCAGAGAGGGGCCAGCACTGGGGGACGGCTGCAGACACAGACCCCCACCAGCAGAGGTGTGACGGCCCCAGCACTGGGGGACGGCTGCAGACACAGACCCCCACCAGCAGAGAGGTACCAGCACTGGGGGACGGCTGCAGACACAGACCCCCACCAGCAGAGAGGTGCCAGCACTGGGGGACGGCTGCAGACACAGACCCCCCACCAGCAAAGGTGCGACGGCCCCAAGACCACACACAGCAGGTCAGTTGCTTGCAGACTCATATCAAAGCTACCTCCCCAACCCATCCATGGAAAAATTATCTTCCTTGAAACTGATCCATCGTACCAAAAAAGGTTGAGGACTGCAGTTTTAGGGTGTCATGAGAAAAAGGAAACATTTCTAAAAGCACACTCTCAAACAGAACCTTCTGCAGGGGCATCCTTGAGTAAAAACAATGCTAAGGGAGGGAGTGAATCGCCAAGTGATTTGGCACCAGGTCTCCCGTTATGAACAGGTAGAGAACCCTATCAGGGAAAGTGCCAACAAGTAAATCAAATTAAAAGCAGAAAGAGAAATAAGTTTTTAAATTAACAAGAGATATTTCCTCCTCGTGTTGCTTCTGTCCAAATCTACCACAATGTCTCAATTATAAGGCAGATCATAATTCCTCACAGGAGAACTGATTGGGAAGTTTTTTCTACTTCATTAAAGATGGATGTGATCGACTCTTAAAGTAGTGTCCAGATTTTATAGCAATCCTGCTTTTTGAAAAACATATTCTTCTTTCACTAATGTAAGTATAACAACCCTATTCATCTCTCACTTGGGGTGATTTGGGTCTCGTGGAGATTTCTGGTTTTATACCAGTCCAGCCTGCAGACATTCGATACGATAACCCAGTGATGGTACCCCTCAAATTTATTTAATTATCTGCAGTGTCAAGTTGTACTCCAAACTGAAAAAAGAAATACTGTAATTTGCTATCTGCCATATAGGCAAATAAGATCTGGTAGTTTCAAAACATCCCCATTTCACATGAGGACAGCCGAGATAAAGGACAGGCCCATTCATGGCACCACAATCATCAGTCTTTAAATTTCTTATTATGATCACGCCCAGTAGGGTGGACACCACCATGGACCCCAGCACCTCACTGTCTCCATTTTCAGGTGGGTGGTCTGAGGATTATGTGCAGGGTCCTGGGCCAGGTGTTGTAAAGGTCAAAACAGTGAAGGAGGTCAGAGCCCTGCCTTTGAGGATGCTGTCATCCATCAACGGCAATGGGACTGGCAAGTAATGTCCTCGTATTATAAATGATGTTAGTGTCATACAAGAGGCACAACAGAGTACAATGGGAGCTCAAATGAGCCACCTGGGGGTATTCCCACTAAGCTAAACAACAGCTTTGCCTAAGGTTGGAGTTGGTAAGACCCCTGAACTCAGCCAGCACCACAGAATGGACTAGGGCACAACCCTCTCTCAGTGCCCAGCCCTGTTCCCTGGTAAGATGTTTCCACTGCAGGCCCTCGTGGGCTCAGTTACCCCTCAGCCTCGGTAGCCCCCACCCGGTGCTTCTCCCTCTCATCCTGCTATCTGTTACAGGACTCTGACTTCACTCCACATTTGCTTCTATTCCAAGAATGACTTTCCATTCCTCGTTCTCGGTACCAGCCACACCCTCATCTCCATTGTTGGTTCCATCATTCCTTTTCCTAGAGCCAGTGTTCACTGAGAATAGGGAAGGCTTCAGGAAGAAAGTGGCACAGCATCTGTCCCCTGAAGGACACACAGGTAGAAACTGGGAGGGAAGAGAGTTTGTGGAGGACGGAAGATCATGAACCAAGACAGACAGGGGGAGCACGTATGTAGTTTTGCACGTTGGCTAGAGCACAAGCAGATAAAAGAGAAGCCTGGGAAAGAAAATCTCAACAGTTACATGAAGACCAACCAACATACCAGATATAAAGTATCTAAGGTGTGAGGACTTAATTCTACTGACAGTGGCAACCCAGGAAAGATTTTCGAACCAGAGCAACAAAATCAGAGGTACTCTTAGGGAAGAGTAATTTGGACAGAGTAGGATACGGCGGAATGCTGCTCTAGACTGCAGCAGTCCCCAACTTTATGGCACCAGGGACCGGTTTTATGGAAGACACTTTGAGGGTATGAGACGAGGGTGGGACAGGAAGTGAAGGTCAAGCGTGATGCTGTGTAACCTGCTTTCTAACAGGCCACTGACCGGTTCCAGGATGCAGCTGGGGCTTGGGGACCACAGCTACAGTGCAAAGAAGAAAAAGAACAGAAAGAAGTAATGTTAGAGTATAATTTTAACAGTTTCTAAAACCCTGTACTTATCTGAATTAGGACCACAGGCCTGGAAAGAGAAAACTCATTATCATTGCCTCAAAGGAAACATGGCTGGGCTAGGGAGGATACAATTCTTTGCTTCAGTCTCCAAAAGTCTAACTCCATACAATACCTGAGAAAGTCTGTAGGAAGGAAACGGGATAAGGAAGCAGACAGTGCGAGAAGCAACCGGAAGGAGATACTCAACCAGACTGTAAAATATATTCCCCAGGTCTGTAAGACAGAGGTCAGCGGCTGGCAGAGTAGTGAGGCCAGAGCTCCAGGGAGGCCTAAAGCCAAGACAAGGATGTAGGCACCAAAGTCTCCAGCTTCATAAGATTGCTTCCCCCACACACAGCTGTGAAGGCCCTAAATGCACCGTGCAAACAGGGAAGCGGTGCATCTATCTCCTCATCTGCATGTCTACAGGTGGCGGGTCCCTCCAGCGCCCCCCACTGTGGATGCCCTGGCACTGCAGATGGTAAGACTTACCCAGACTGAGGAGGGGAAAACCTCAGACACACTGAGCTTGAATTTCTTGCCAACATCACAAAAATAGGATTCAGGGGAGAAATTAAATTAATTTAGAAAAAAATGTTAAAAATGGCTTATTTGTCATCCGCCTGGATTTATGCACTGAAATTCATATTGTGTGCTTATAGCATCTTGCACAGTTGTGTGTCCTGAGCAGATGACACAGCGTGTGCTAATCAGTCCATACTCAGTGCCTGGGGGGTCCATGTATGCTAGCAGATAAGATTCAGGATAAATCCAATTTATGAAAACAATTACCCCATTGTACATAATCATATAATTGTCTGCTCTTCTGCTACCCATAATTACTTACTGTTTTTTTTTTTCTCCAAATATCTGATTCCTTAGTTTGGAAAATTAAATTACTAGACCTGGTATAAATAAAATCCTTTTTGCTCATCTGACAGCTCTTAAATGTTGCTTTTTCTGTTTGTTTTCTTTTCCTTTTTTTTTTTTTTAACTCAAGGTAGGTCTAATAATGTTCGTAGAGTATAAATCCCAGGAGATAACGATGGTTCCATTTACTTATGACATTAACTGGGAGGAATTGTACAATTCTGCAAAAACAGAATTTAATTACAACTTTAACAGCAACAAATCTAGATCTAAAAAAAAAAATCAAGCAATCACTTTCCTTGCCATATTTAACATTTTTTATTAATGGTTTCCATAAATTTACATCAGAATTGAGTAAACTTGCTGACAAAATCTGTCCCCCGGTTTTGTGTTTGTTTATTAACCCGGCAATGTCATACAAAGGCAATCTATTTATTCATTCCTGTGCACTGCAAAGATCTGGAAGCCTCAAAGTGGGGTGCAGCTGGATACACCCTCTCTTGTATCGCCTGACATCTGCGGTCAGGGCCAGGTATTTCTCTATGAAGAAAGCACCTCTTCTTTAGTGATTACAACCTCATTATGCTAAACGCTGAACAAAAAACTAGAGCCTGCATGTAAAGTCTTATTTTGTTTATCAAATTAGCTAGTAGCTAGGTACTGAAATGATGGCTGTGCCTGTCTTAGAATAGAAAAAAATTGAGGCTGGGCACCCTCGTTCACCCCTGTAATCCTAGAAGTTTGGGAGGCTGAGACAGGAAGATCACTTGAGGCTAGGAGTTTGAGCAACAGCAAGACCCTGTCTCTACAAAAAAAGCAGAAAAATCAACTAGGCATGGGGGCACATGCCTGTATTCCCAGCTACTCAGGAAGCTAAGAAATAAGGATCACTTGAACCCAGGAGTTTGAGGTTGCAGTGAACTACGATGGTGCTGCTATAACCCAGTGGGCAACAGAGCAAGACCCTGTCTCAATAGAAAAAAAAAAAAAAAAGAGGAAGAAAAAAGAAAAGATTGTCTAAATCATGGCACTAGATTTTCAAAGTATGTTGAGGTCGTTTACTTCATATTTATCTTAATTCTTCTGGGAATTTAGGAAGTAAGCAGATAAGCAAACCAAGAGCTGAGAGATAGGAAGTGACATAGTCAAGGTCACACAGGTGGCTCCAGGCCTGGTGCTGGCCAGTCACTGATCATTGCTCTGCCAATGCTCAGAAGAGCCTATTACGTGTTGGGCACATTTTATGTCCTAGGAATAAAAATACCACAGGGTCAATCTTTGCCTTTTAATAGTACTGCAGTACTTTATAAAAGCTTGGTCAGAAAAGGGAGAAAGTCTAAAATACCTTTAAAAATGTAGCCTTCAGGACTACTTCTACTTTCTGAAGTAAAACAAAGGAGTTAGAGTTTCACCCAGGCAGTCTACCTCTTTTTAATTTGGTCTTTGTTACACGCAGGATTTTCAGATCTAACGCCCCCAGGAATATGCAAAGGACAGTCTCAGCCAGGAGCGACTTGGTCACAAGATCATGGAAACCACTTCAAGCAGGCTCAGCCTGGACCTGTTGGAAGCCCAGACACACACCCCCGGGGACCCAGGCCTGGACTCCACACCTGCCGGGAGCCTGGCAAACCCTGTGCCAGTCGCTTCACAGGCTACTCACAGGGTCACATCTCTCCCTGCACTTCAGAGGCAAAATGCACCAGACGACTAAGATAATTTTATTTAGATATTACAATGGGAAGAACAATGAAGGGCATCTCAAAGAAGAGGAAGAAACTTGGGGTTTTATACATCAACGGAGGTCTTGAGGAAGGCTGGAGGTGGGTTTTGTCTCAAGATATGCAAGGGCAGGCTCACTCTATGGTTAGCAGTTTTCCTCAACAGGAGAGGATCGCAAAATCCTGAGTGCTCTTGCCCCTGGCCCCTGGAATGTCCTTTTTTTGAGCAGCTCACCCTGCTTGCTCTCAGCGTGTACTACCCCCAAATGGCCACTCAGGACCTGGGGTATACCTAACCTCTGTCTCCACAGGGAAACAGAAACCAACACCTGATTAAAATTCTCCAGGAGAGGGCTGGAAAGGATTTCATGTGTCAGGTGTTTACCCCGATCTAATTATCCAGCAGAGGCTGGGGCTGGTGAATCACGGCTCCAAGGGTCCGTCACTTCTGCTGTGCTGGTGGGGAAAGACGAGGTTCTCTAAGAAGAAATTGAGAGGAAAGAAAATGCCCCACTAAAAGTCAGGAACTTCAAGGCTATCCACTGTGCGGCTTCTTAGAAAGTCGACGTTATTCTGTATTGGAAGGGGAAAATGTCATTGCCATATTAAAACAGAATATTTATCAAGATTCTATAAACATACTTCATTTTTATTGAAAATCTCTAAAAATCACCAAAAAGAGATGACAAGAAGAAATTTCAACTGGTGTTAGAAATCAAGAAAAGTGTGCCAGGTACAATTGTGAGGACTCCCTGGAACTAAAAAGCCGATGACTTTGGATCCCCCCCACTAACAAAGAAAGTGAATTTAAAATTTAGAAAAACTATTTATCCCAGGAATGTAAGGATGATTTGATATTAGGCAATATGTTGATATATCTTACTGCAAAAACTTACAAAGAGAAAAATAATAAAAGCTAAAAAATACTTTTTAAAGATTTAATTTCCATTCTCTATAAAAATTTATAACAACCTGGGCATAGAAAGAATCAGCCCAAATTTGTTTAAATGTATTCCCCAGAAATCTATAGTAAGCATTGTTCTTCATGTTTAAAACTGAGAAAAACTCTAATTGTATCAGGGGCGCAAATTTCCTCATGTTTTCTTCATTTCTCCGAAGTTTCTCGACCTCCCTTTTTGGCCCCAACTAATAAGCAGCAGAAACTGAGTTACTGAATTTGCCCCAATTTAATTTGAACAAAAATATCAATACAACCCAACAATGTAAACAGTTTCTCTAGGTGCAATTCATTATCGTACAAGATGTTTTCTTTCTTTCTGCTCAGCTGTGCCGGTGGCTTCTGAGGGAGGCCTCAATAACTATGACTCTACAGAGAGGGGACTTGCAGCTTCTCCAATCCCCCGGGTGGGCACTGCGCCATTGAGGTGTATGTAGCCTGCCAGTGTCTGCGTCTAACCCATGTGGCTCCAGGAGCCGACGTCTCCACCTTCTCGGCTCTGTGAGGGCTTGCTGGCCTCTCCACACTCTGCGATCCGGTACCACTCTTTGAGTCCTGTCTTCCTCTGGCTTCTGGAGAAGGCCACCATCCCTCAGCTTCCCACCCCCACCCCCTCAGCAGGCCCAGTGGAAAAGCCTTCTGGCTCTTAACTCAGCATCCAAGGAACCCTGGAACTAAGATCACCCCAAATTGCTTGCTCAGTCTATCTGACTTAAGCCATTCTCACCCACAGAGTGTCCTGGAAGTGGCTGAACACAGTGTAATAACCAAGCCCCCAGCCTTTGACCCCCTCCCTAAAACCAGTAGGGAACAAGCCCCCTACCCTAGAAAAAGAAACCTCTCCTCAGCCTTTTATTTCCTGCCCTCTCAAGGGTAGAGGAACAGCCTGAAATTGAGGAAGTATACAGGGAGGGGTTGAGGAACGGAGGGTTGGATTCCAAATAAAGCCCCGGATAAAAAGGTCCCAAATTGTTCTCGGAAATTTACCCAACACTTGTTTTGTACCCCTGAACTATGAGCTAATGTACCCTAAGTAAACACGTACTTCCACCCTAAATTGTGTAAACCCCTATGACATACCCCATCTTGTGATTATGAAGTAATGTATTTGTGATATATCATGTGATGTATGAATCAGTATGTGCCCCTACCCTGTGATGCTGTTTTAACTGCTATATTGGCTTTTGTATTGCGCTAGCTTGCTAGTCACCAGGACTGTGCAGAATAATAGTATAAAAGGCTTCTCCCCCGCTATTCGAGGCTTCTTGTTGGCCCACCACAAGAGCCCCCTGCAGGTATATCAAAATTATCAATAAATTTCTATCAATTAATTATATCCGAAGTGGGGTCCATCCTTCTCTTGCATCTACCATTCCATTTCAGTAGGGAAAATGGGAACTTGCAGCTAAATGTACCTTTATTCACAAGATATTCTCTACATTTTGGCCTCCTCTTTGTAAAATTTTATGAGGAATATTTTGTAAATAAAGGTAGGTTTAGCTGCAAGTTCCCATCTCCCCCATGTGTGACAACTTTTGAGACACCCTGTATCTTACTCTACTATTTATTCTAGATGTTTGTCCCCCTCCAAAAACCCTCAGGTTGAGACTTGCTCCCCAATGTTGTGAGGTGGGGCATGACAAGAGGTGTTCTGGTCATGGGGCAGGTCCCTCACGAACAGATTAATTTCCTCCCTCTGAGGTGAGATAAGTCCCCGCTCTGTTTGTTCCTGTGGGAGCTGGTTATCACCTGCCCGCTCTCTCCTGCTTCCTCTCTCAGCACGTGACCTCTGCACATGCCAGCTCCCTTCACTGTCAGCTCTGAGTGGGAGTAGCCTGAGCCCTCCCTAGAAGCAGATACTGGGTTCATGCTGCTTATACAGCCTATAGAAGCAGATCTAATGCCCCCAGGAATACAAGAGCCAAATAAACCTCTTTTCTTCATAAATTACCTATCCTCAGGTATTCCTTAATTGCAACACTCAATAAACTAGTATACACCCTTTGTTGGTGCAAACCCAGCCTGTAGAGCAGTAGACAGATTCAAAGGGTTTCTGTTTCTACACAACCATAATTACAAACAGAAGGAAGAAGGAAAGGAGAAAAAGAAGGTAAATAAAACACAGGCCCAAATCCAAAACAGCCAGTTCCCATCAAAGGACTTGTAATATGGTCATAAACGCACAGAATTAACATCATTAGTAAGAAGAGGAATGAAAAGTAAAATAACCACATTTGCTTTCCCTGTCCTCAAACAGACAGGGGTAGTCTCACGGTCACACGCACAGACCCTAGCATGAGTCTGCCTGAGTTTGCATCTCAGCCCCATAACTGATGAGCTGTCAAATCCTGGGCAACTTACGTACCCTTCACAGGTCTTTTTTCTCAGGTCTAAATGAGAATAGTAGGAGTTCCTGCCTCATAGAGTTGTCATGGCCATACAATTAATTCATGTACATAAAGTGCTTAGAACAGTACCTAGAATAGTAAGTGTTCCTAGTGTGTTTGGTAAATAAAACCAGCTTTACAAGGATGTGGAGAAACAAGTCACTCACTGGTTATTTTCTGAGGGCTTCCTCTGCGCCAGCCGCTATGCCAGCTGCCGAGGATGTAAAGCAGAATCCCTCCCTCAGGGAGTGTGTGTTCTAATGGAGAGAGAGTGGGGACACATGTCCAGAAAAAGAAATAGTTTAGTTAGATGACTTCAGGCACTGATCAGTGCGGTGGAGAAGCCAAGACACCTTAAAATGAGAGAGAGAGGCAGCTTCGCCTGCAGGGGTCAGGGGATGTGTTTTAAGAACGGTCACATTTCAGCTGAGAGCTGAAGGATAAGAAGACAGCGGCCTGACAACAGATGGGGAAGAAACATTAACCCGAGTGGCACAGCAAGTGCGGTGCTCGGGATTCTTTCAATACTTCCCAGGCGGCTGGACTCATAGGATCTTTTGGGAAGGCCATCTGGCAGTACCTCCAAAATACTCATCTCCGTGACCAGCAGGCTAAACTCCAGGTATGTGTGGCGTACGTCCTACTGAAATAGTGTGCAAAAAACACATGGGAGGATGCCCCTAAATAGAGTTTTTTATATCAGAAAAGAATTAGCAACAATTTAGTATCAACAGAAAAAACAAATGTCACCATACATCTATAATATAGAATATTCGGCCTTAAAAAAGTATAGGAACAACAATTTGAATCAGAAACTACCTACCTTATGGAAAAAAAAGTATTAGTGGGACTGAAGCCTAAAGAAGATAGGCCGGCAGAGTCTCAGGTTTCTGGCTCCGCTCTTACCCGAGGACCTGACACGCTCACAGTTACACAGTCTGAACATACATGGCAGGAATTAAGAGATGTATTGCATGAGAATTTAAGTATCTGAGGGTCTATTACAACAACAATTCCAAACCCCACCCACTGACATTAGGCTCTTTCAACAGTGGATTTCCATGGATAGCCCATCTGGGTGGTGAGGCCATTGTTTGAGGTCAGTTTTAGGTTCCATGAGGAACTAGAATGAGACACTCCTGACAGAGACTAAAACACCACGCCTGGAGGAATAGCCAAGCCTCATTCATCCAGGAAAGCCAAGATTCAAGCACAGAAAAATCCAAGTTCAAATTTCAAAATGAGAGCAGGGCTGAAATTGAGGTAAGAGTGATAAAGCTGGCAGAGTAGAGATGGGCCTGCTGGTTCAGGAGGTGGCCAGGCCAGTTTACTAGGCCACGACTGAGCAAATACCACCACATGGCCAACCGGACCCTGATGAGACTGGCTCCAAAAAGCAAGGCGGGTAGTTGAGCCTACAGGTGAAGTTTCTTTTCATTAGGGGAGAGACCAAAGCAGGAAAGAACTCACAGTTGTGCTGAAACTCACTTCCTTTATTCTGTCTTCGGCCCAGTGCATGATGCACTCACTATAGCTCTTCCTGAGCCAGCTGGAGATCACAGTGCTACCCAGGGACAACACGCGGCTCCCTGACGACCTCCCTACTCTCTTCTCCTCTAAGAGCACACAATTTCAAACAGTGAGGATACAGGGTGTTTCCTAAGAAGCAGGTTCCCTTGCTAACACTCCAAACGCAGCAGTCTGCTGCAGCCCACTCTTGAGGTCCTCGCCAGGCTGACCTGCAGGACAGGAAGCCTTTGCTGCTGAGGACACATCCAGGCCTCCAGGGTAAAGGCTGAGAGAGACAGCTTTGACTACAACTTTATTAAGTAAACACACGCCAGAGAGAAACTCTGGGAGGCTGTAAGAGATAAAAATAAATGAGCCAAGTCTTTGGCAGAATGATGGAGAGAAGCCAAGGCCTTTCTAGTTTAATTTCATACGAACTTTGTTGACAGAAGACCAACTTGGTCCTGGAGGCATCACTAGAATACCTCTTCAGACCCTTTAGTCAGGGAGTATCTGCGCTTTCAACTGTATAGAGAACCAGGAGGGGTGAAACTGGCCACCCCCTGACAAATGTCACGTGGACCTTACTGCTGGCCTCTTTTCACAAGGTCAGGTTTATTGACTATTTCTGTCTTTGTTTCATGTGACTTATCTTGTGCGAGGTCTCAGAAGTCCACACACTCCTCCCCCAGTGGAGTGGCTTATTAAGAATCATATATACCAGCTCTCAGAAGTGTCTTCTAGCCAATCAATATCCTGAAAGGCTCTGAGAAATAGGCCGTAGCCGTCAAAGCATGTCCAATTTCTTTCTGTTCTCACTTTTACATCTGGTAAAGGTCAGGGACTGTATTTATCATAATCACAAATACACACAGATATTGAAAAGATATCTTTGTGAGCACATCATTGGAAACGAGTGTGCAAAGCCTCCCTTTGAGTTTCTGAAAACTTCACGTTAAATTAAAGCACACCACATGTTTCTGTGTTCTCTCCTACCAAAGGATGCGAAAGCACTTAAACGGCTTTAATTAAGTTGCTCCAGCATCTCTCAGGAGCCAATCGATATTTTTCATACTCCTCGCTACAGGCCAGAGAAATAAAGCCCAGCCCCCCAGCTCATTCTTTCCTTGAAACATGGAAAATTCTTCTCAAATATATTTAATTACAAGGGAGTGAAATTTTTTTCCTTTTAATGTGTCTTAACATTTTTTTTTTTTTTTTTACTCAGTTAGAAATGAAACCAAAGGGGGAAGAAAAAAAAAAAAAAACGGGTCCCAGATAAATCTGAGAAAATATGATGTTTTGGAGGTCTGGATATTAAAACCAAAACAAGATATATTTTTTTTTAATCTCTCGGGCATTATGAAAGGATATACGATTGTTTCAGCCTGTAAACAAAAGACATACGGCCATATTTTCAGAGCCCTTTTAAAAGATTAAAAATCTAGGTTGGCAAGAAAGCAACACAACCAACTCTTCACCTCAAAAGTGTCACCAGAATGAATCAGAAATTGTTCCTCTGGAACCTGTGGAAGTGGGGGGAGGGGTAATGACTTCTTCTTCTGTTCTCTTTGTAGGATAATTGGGTTTCTCTGTGTCTTTTGATTGAGGATTGACATTCTTTGCTCCCTAACTGTCTAATTGCCCGTTAGGGAGAGCCAAGTCTCTGCAGCCGCCGATAGATGTTGGGCTGTATTTAGCCCGACACCAGAGCAGGAAAGGGCCACTCTGCCCTCTCTGAGGTGGCACCTTGGGGACTCGGAAAAAAAATAATAATCTAGGGGGATAGAAAGCAAGTTAACTACTCACATTTCTCCACCTGGGGGCTGCTACTTGTAGGAAACAAATTGCTATAATAATAGCTACACTTTTGCTGCCTTCCTAAGTTCACCTTGGAGACAGATCAAAGCTGAGATGGAAGCTCTTTGCTGCTAAAGGGAAAGCTGGCCAGGGCCTGTGCCTCTCTCTCTAATGGCTTTTGGAGGTGGAGGCCGTGTGCATGTCCTGCCTCAGAAGGTCTGGATTCAAAAGCTCCTGGGCTGAGCTGTGTCGAGTCTTGCGTTTAAGCAGCAGCTTCACTGCAGAGTACAACCACCACCTCTAATTCTAATTATTTGTGGCAGAAAGAAAAAGGAAATGGCAGCCATTTAGCATGTTAAGTTTACATCTTAAGATCATTCCTGTGAGCTAAAATAAAATCTTAAGCCCCCCTCAGCTGACTGAGTGTACCCCCTCTTGGCCAAGGGGATCCCCCAAATACCCTAAAGCTGAGTTGCCGGCTGTGAGAAAGGAGGTCAGACATGCTTTGTCAAGCCCTCCTTCAGTCTTGAAGATGTGCAAGCCAAGGGCTGTGCCAGACGAGGCTTAACCCACACCTGCAGGTCATCAATTCCCTTAACAATCCCCGGAGTCTGGCTGTACTGCGTGATATAACCAGTATGTTGCTGTCTGGAGAGTATCGAGCCATGTAGTATGAAAAATAGAGGCAGACGTGGCTGGACAGTTCTCACACAGCCGTCCTGTGTCTGGCGTAGACGCAACTGGACACTTCCCACATGGCTGTCCCATGTCTGGCGTAGACGCGACTGGACACTTTCCGCACGGCCGTCCTGTGTCCGGCGTGTGTCCAGTGGTTTGTCCCTGATTAACAAACTTATCTTAACCTACAACATTCCAAGCCTTTAGACAAAACATCGTTTCTTTAATTACAAATCAAAGAGTCTCTAACCCACGTATAACCTGTAGTGCCCTCGTGGAGGTGTCCTGGCTTTTCCAACCAATGTACCCACTTTCCGTGTGTTGATCTGTGACTTCACATGTAATTCCTGTCTCCTTGAAATACATACAACCGAAGCATAACCCCACTCCCACGGGGAGATGGCTTGATCCTGGCTCCTTGAGCCTGGCTCTCCAGGCCTTAGTCACACATACTGGCCTCAGAATAAACCTCTTTAAATTATTTCACGGAATTTGAGTTCTTTTCTATTGACATACCCACTTGTTCTGGGTGATCTGTTTTCACTTTATCCCAGTTTCCTCTAAGATTGTTGTGGTAGATCTTGGTGGTCCAAGGCGTGTCGGTTTTCTTTCTCTCTGTTCAGCCTCCTTGCCAGGAAGCATCACCTTCTCAGGGGGAGGCTGGCCCTTTCATCTGTTGGACACAGATGGAACAGCATGAGTTGATGGCTCACCAATGGCAGTGACTTCTCTCCCTGTTGTCACCTCCAGGAAAATGAAATCAATATCATCTTTCTAAAGACCTGTTTAGGAAAGTCTACCATGAAAGAAAGAGGAAAAACCAAATTGTTACTCCTACTCTCACACTCAGAACTCTTCTGTGGCTGGATGTTGGGGGCTTACTCCCACACACCTGGCAATCAATTCTCTGGCAGGTACCAGGTAGCTATGCTGTAATGCAAAGCAGATAGTGCGAAATTGAATTATATGGTCACCCAACCCGGTAAGATCTTTCCAGAAGAGAAAGAATAGAGACAAGTACCTGAAGAGGTAAATACACAATGGGTAGTTTGCCAGCTATAAAAACTGGAAAGCAAAGTTTTGTGAGGAAACAATTCCTCACAGCACCCCGGGCCTGCCTGCTGTGTCTTCTGGCGTTATGGACCCAGACTGTGTGATCAAGACACGTGCTCTCAGCTTGACACCCATAGCACAGTGAGTAGGGCATCGGCCACATACACCGGGGCTTGTGGGTTCAAGCCAGGCTCAGGCCAGCTAAACAACAATAATGACTGCAACCAAAAACTAGCTGGGTGTTGTGACAGGTGCCTGTACTCCCAACTACTTGGGAGGCTAGGGCAAGAGAATCGCTTAAACCAAAGAGTTTGAGGTTGCTGTGAGCTGTGATGCCATGACACTCTACCGAGGGCAACATAGTAAGACTCTGTCTCAAAAAAAAAAAACAAAAAAAACTGTGCTCTCAAGCTTGAGCAATAACAGATTCGCTTACTGTGTCTGGATCATGTGAACTCTGACAACACACTTGTCAACAATCATGGAGACAGAATATTAGAGAGCATTTTCTCAGTTTCCAGATACTCACTTAAGCCACCTGTCTCCAAAAGTATTACTGAGTTTGAATTTCTCCCAGCCATGAGTAGTGTGGGCACAAAGTCAGAACTAATTTGATGTAGAAAAATTAAGCCATGTTGGACTTGTTTCAACCAGATAGCTATAGAAAATCATTGGTACTACACAATCAGTTAGAACAGCCACAGCACACTGGGGTGTCACAAGAAGGTCTTGGGTGTGCCAGAAATATTTTTAAAGATCATTAATTAAATTATCTTCAAAGGAAGTTCAAAGTAAAGTAAGTATATTCTGTTTTTACTCTTTTTTTTTGATCAATATAATTTAAATGTGCCATGGAAGTTTCACTATAGGTTCAAGTGTGCCCTGAGATAAAACAGGTTGAAAAATACTGAGCTAGAAGCTTCCATCTGAATCACTAAAGTAATTGGTGGGCAGCTGGTGGTTGAGTCCAGGATAGGTGGTTGAATCAGAAGTCTCCTACCTTTCAGCCAGCATGTAAGGTCAAAGTTCTCAGTGGCCTGGGATTCCTTCAGGGCCTGGTAAGCCAAAATGGAAAAGAACAGAGAGGACAGCTCGCAAAAGCATACAGGGTCACTTCTTTATTCAATTGAGTCCACAACTATTCATTAAGCACCATTAATTCTCCCATGGCTGTTATGGAGTCTCTTGCTCATGGAATCACAGGCAATATCCAGGTCCTTGTTGGAACAAATACATGTTGACTCAGACTGAAGACTCACTTGTGGGAGGAAGGCCTCAGCAGGAGAGGTTTGGGCTACAGGGAATCCCCACCTAGGTGGATCCAGGGATTCCAGAGAGGCTGAAATACAGGAAGAACAAAAATCATAACAAAAAGAAAATATCTATTTGGAATTAAGATGAAAGCAGAGCTATAATGGAAAAGTGCCAAGAGAATTATAGATTTAAATAATAAGTTAATTAGCTAATTAATTAATTAATGTTACATCTATTTCTTCAAAGAACAGAAGACTGCAAAGATATAAGTAGGATAGTGTAATTAAGGAGGTAGCCCAAGGGAACACATACCCATTTCTTGTAAAGAGCTTTATTTATGCTAAGAGCAAGGACGCAGGTGGTGTGTGGCTGTGATAAGTAACTTTAGACCTGATTTACTAATAAGGGCCTTATAGAAAGACTCCTTAGAAGAAATCTTGGTTGTTCAAATAGGAATATCTGAGGGCTTGTGGAAAACCCAGGTTCCTGAGTCAACCAATGGAAGGTTTTAACGTCTCGCTTTCTGGTTCCCATTTGAGCATCCGCAATGAGGTGCAGAACAATTTGAAGTCATGAGTGATGATGAGCCAGAGGAGGGCCCAGAGGCAGCAGAGGCAATTGGCATTCACAGGCAATCCTGGGCTTACTGACCCTGAACAGCTGTGTGGAGCTCTGGGCCCTGAGCTGGACTGTCAGGTGTGGTCAGGAGATGGGTAGAATATGGGAAATGAATTTCACCCTTGTCCTTTGTGCTTGTCTCAACCAGTAACAACTGAAGCTAATACACTTGCTTCTTTGCTTTTTTTCAAATTAGTATTCCGCTCAATGCTTCTCAGAGAATATCTAATAATAATAATAATAACAATAATGACCAGAATCAGCTGTGCTCCAGATCAGGACCTGACACTCTGTTGAGCGTTGTCCCATATGCAGTGAAAGTCTTCAGAATTAGTCCTGGGTGGCTGCCCAGGAGGAAATTGGATACGTCTATTATATCATTTACTGAGGCCACCAAGGAGCCATTGAGTAAAGGTGACCTGAAGCCACAATCAACTTGGGCTAGACTCAAACCAGTGACCTTGACGTGGGAGGCCCCAACTACAGACCATATTTCTCTGACGGGCTCCAGGGCTCTTGGCACAGTTGATTTCAACTGAGCAGCTGCCGCATTAAACATGGTTTGCACTGCCACTAAAACCCTCTTGCTCTGCCCCCTTCCCAAAATAATTACCAGTTACTGCACAGATATTAAAATGGTGCTTTAAAAAATTAAAATACAGTTCTACAAAAAAGACCATATAAATGTAGAATTAATTGCTGTATATGCTTTGAATTACCAAGAGACTTGACTTTATTTCTGTCACAGCAGAAAGTGCTTCACCAGGAGGAATTCATGTGGCGATCCAACCATGTCCCAGTTATTTTGCATTTAATGTACTTGAGATGTTTAATTATTTTTGATTAATTTCACTTACCATTAAACTGCCCAAAGATTTCTATGTATTCTGCATGCTGTGGTGTCCAGTGTGTTAGCTATACAACCTTATTAGTAAAAGCAACATAGAAGCATGGTACTGAGGGTCAAGGGAGATTTAGATCCATACCCTGCCTCTGTTACTTACCAGTTATGGGGCTGTAGGAAATAGCCATCTCTGAGCTATGGTTTCATCTCTGGCAAAATGGTAATTCAATGAATCCTTTATCATAGGGTATTATGAAAATGTAAAGCATTTTGCACTTGTAACAGGCAAGCACTCAATACATGGTCATTATTACTGTTACTATTATTCTGTGGAGCAAGAGACACCATAACAGCCATGGGAGAGTTAATGGTTAATTCGGTAAATAGTTGTGGACTCAACTGAATAAAGAAGTGACCCTCTATGCTCTTGAGAGCTGTCCCCTCCGTTCTTTTCCATTTTGGCTTACCAGGCCCTGAAGGAATCCCAGGCCACTGAGAACTCTGACCTTACATGCTGGCTGAAAGGTATAAGACTTTTGATTCAACCACCTATATCTAGAAATGCTAGATATCTAATAGGTACCAAAGCTCTAAAGAAACAAGCAGATTTCTTGAGATAAGCCCAGGTTTCAACCCTACCATGGTAAGGGTCTTTAGCAGCCCTGGCTCACCTTTGGACTTTGGCTCACATTTTTACACTTACATCTTGTTAATCCCCCCCAAGAACATTTGATTCCAGTCAAACCGGTCTCCTTAGTATCCACTGAGAACCCCTGCACCTCCCTATCTCCCCCCTAGACTGAGATGCCTCCTGAAACCACTCCTGCCTCCATTATGGGATCTCTTCCTCTGGAATTTACTGGGGAATGGCACAGGAATCAGAGAATTAAGAATTCAGAAGAGCTTGGAGAGAGACAGGGCGAGAATGGCCCCTGTGGCTCTTTTACAAAGAAGAAAACCAAATATAGGCACTACCCAAGTTACATATATCCAACTTACATACAACTCACACAGACAGAGGCCATTACAGCAAGTCCCTGAGTTATGACCATCCAGCTGATTTATGGCTCCCACTTATGAATGATAATGTGTAAATGCATCTGCTCCAACTTACATACAAATTCAACTTAAGAACCTCTGTCATCCATAACCTGCCCATTCTAGAGGGTTAAACACCTTGCTCACTGTCATACAACTAGGTAATGGGACAAGCCAAAGAAAGATCCAGGACTCCCAAGCCCACTTCCCTCTCACCACCATGAGCTGAGCGGGCGTGCAGCTGCTAGATATGAGTAAGCACTTAAAATTCCCTGGAAGGAAATCTCAGAGGTAGGAATGAAAGGAAAATGTCTTTCCCACTACCTGTGTGTAAGTGTCTGTCTCCAAGAGGAGAGAAAAGAGAGAAAGCGGTAAGACTGAGTCCTCACTGCGGAGCCAGCACCACGCGGCCACGGCCTTCAAGGGCCTCGCATTTTCCAGGCTTCACTAGTCTGGATCTAAAACCTGGAGAAAGTAAGGGTCCTCTCCACCGTGATGAGATGCCCAGGAATCCTCAAAATCCGTCCCCCTCAATCAGTTCGGGTCAACCCATGGGGTTGTCTCACATTCTCTAATGAACATCCTCACAGCTGCCGACTGGTTGGTGTCCATCATTCTCCCTGCTCTGACTGCAGTTGTTTGAAAGGATCGTTATCACCACTAACACAGCTGATAGAATGTAGACTGTGAAGCCACAGCACTGTGGCACCGTTTTGGTATTTCTGTCTGTGCACTGTCTGGCCTCACGTATCAAGCTTCTGTGTTTTTTGCCATCACATCATGCTCCAGAAGGAGTCCGAGCAGAGGAGAACACTGCCGCTTGGCATGACACCACACACAGCTGCAGACAACAAGCTCTCAGACTTTCATTCTGCCGCTACTCAATCTGCTCTTTCTGTGTTTTCTTTGCTGATTACAGCCCATGTTCTAAGACTTGGAAATAGGTGTATGTGGGCTCTGACAGGTAATGTATGTGGGTCTTGACCTCACAATAACATGTCACTCCAGCACTCCTATCTTGTCCTTAAACAACCAAAATTTGTCTCCACACCCCTCCATTGAGTCAGGATGGGTTACCCACCCTGGCCTTCCTAAAGCTCCTCTGTCTTCACACAGAAAGCCCCATGGCAGGCCCTCCCCTACCAATGAGATCTGAATTTATAGGACTATGTTCACAGCAATTTTAATGCATTTGCTTTTACAAAACTGGTAAAGGTCAGAAGTATTGATTCAGTCTTTGAGCTGACAACCCAAGGTCATAGAACTACAAGCCAAGATTTACAGCCAGCAGTTGACCCTATGTCTGAGCCGACTCAGGCTCTGGGCACTGCCTTGTGCCTTGTGCCTCACATGAGACTTAGAAAAGCCTCTACATACCACCTTTGCAACCACAATCCTCTATGAGGATGAACAATTAAGTTCAAGAACTCAACCTAGAAAAAGTGCTACATACTTCATTCCTGAATATCACTACACTCACCAGATGGCCAAAGGGAGTAATTAACGGTGGCCATGGTGATATCCAGCAGTGAATTATGTAGAACTTTTTCTAGGAAGAGTTTGCAACTTGAACATCAAACCCAGTTGGATTCTGCTGAGCCTGCCTTCCCAGCTCCTGCTCTCACCTGCTGCTACTGTGAGTGACTTTCCTGCAGCATTTCATCCTGCCTTGTGACGTACTTGTATGTACTCTGGAATCTCTGATGTCCTCTTACCATCATAACTGGCATCTACTGTCTGGCTTATTATGTTAATGACAAGCATTTTCAAGAGAAAAAACACAACTATACCTTATTTCTGATTAAAACTTATGGCAGACTAGGTACAAGCCAGTAAAGCTGTTACATATCCTCTTGGGGACAAATAGAAACTTCTGTTCTTATGTATCTTTCAGTGAATTATATACGCTGTATTGTATATACAGACGACAAAAATGCAATTTGTCTCCTGTTTATTAAGGGCCTGGCCCATAAAGATAGGTCAATTATGAAGAGACACTTCAATAAAAAGTGAAATGATAACCTGGAAAATAAAACTTCCATATACACAATCAAATGTAATTCAACATACAAAGGGAAAAATGGACCCCTTGACTCTGATTTGGCCTAAAGTCATTGCAGACAGCTGCAACATGCTGGGAGCATTTCTGTCCATTTTCCACATCCGGAGACCATTTATTAACATGAAGTTTGCAGGCAAAAAAGGGTTCCTGAATACTGGTCTCATAATATTGGAGTTTCCATTTAAAAGAGCTTTCAAGACTTGGTGCCATTATGAATAATCATTCTGAAGAGCAGATAACTGAGAAAGGCAAGTTTCACAGGCAGCCACTTCTCGCCCTCTACATTCCATGTTGGAAATGCCAGGTCTCTTAATGTCCTGGAAGAGGTGCTACCCTTGGTCAATCATCTCTCTCGTAGGATCTGAGACACAGACATCATTAACTGTCCCACCCCCTTCGGATTAGGAATCCCTGTGAGTGTCCAGTGGCGAGAGAAGACTGCACCTGAGATAGGGGTCTCCACTCGCACGTTGTATCCCTTCTCCAATTGCTGCCTCAGCCTCTGATCACAGGGAAGTGATATTAGCAGCAATGACTAAAAGGTGAGTTCCTCATAATCTTTTCCAAAGTATTTTTGGAAATACTGGGTGATCTAGCTCTCATTATCCTATGTCATGGCCTGTCTTCTTTTTAAGCACAAGCCTTAAACATACATTACCCAGCTTGGCTCTATCTAAAAAGAAAACATCCATTCCTTGTTCTCAATCTAGCCTGTTCTTTTTCACTGACTTCCTTTTCTGCTCCAGCCAGGCTAATGTTTTTCTACAAGGCTTTACATCTGTATTGTGTAACACAGTAGCCACTAGCCACATGCAATTATTTAAATTTATTAAAATTAACTATAATTAAAAATTCAGTTTCTCACACACACTAGACAAATTTCAATTGCTCTATACGCCTTGAAACAAACACATCAGCTAATGGGTTATAAAGCATAGTACAGAGAGGGGACATTTTTATTATCCTAGAAAATTGTGTTGAACAAGGTTGTTCTAAGGTTAAAGACAAGTTATGGTTGATATTCTTATTGATGTTGTCACTGTTTTATTTTTGCAGTCATCCCAAACAAAATTTTTATGGTCTACTCTCTATTTGAGAATATCTGTTCAAGCTATGATAGGATAACAGAGACCCCATATTTATCCTCTGGTTTTAAACAACTAGAAAAACTAGAAAAATGTATGAAGTCTTTTGGGTTTTCAAGCATTGGAAAATAGGCAGCACAGAATTTGATCTTTGAAAAAGTAAAACAAAGGTAGGTTCTACAATTGACCCGACTTATGACAGTTTTCAGTCAGTAAGGAAGAGAAATCTCAACACAACATGACATCTTCATGAGTGTCTATAGAAGAGGTAGATCAGAGTGTTATCCCACAGCGTGAGCGTGTATAGCCGAGTTCCAACAAATGTGAATTCATAAAGAGAGGGAATTCTAGATACCTACAGACAGGCCTTTTCATGTCTTTGCTGATTACCGATCGACAAATGCATGACAGAAATCTACCAAGGACTGGAGAAAGAATCAATTAAAAAAAAAAATGGGCCACAAAATAATTTCCAGAGAGGGTTGTGAATAGTCTTTGTTGTCACTATCCAGAGTGGAAATCAACTGGAGGCCTCAGAAGGGTATCACCCTCATTATGGATATAAATTAGCCTGAGCCTAAAGAATGCACTGAACCCACCCTAACTAAGCTTAAAAACAATCTACCTGCTCCTTAGTACTTAACTGTGTGTCAAGGCAACATACAATGCTTTTATTTTTTTCCTTTTATTAAGTCATATACATGAATTCAAGAAACCCTGGCTCCCTGAAACATAAAATTCACAATATCTAGCATCCAATCAAAAATTACCAGGTGCAACAATAGCCAAGATATGAAATCAATCTAAGTCTCATCAATGGATGAACGGATAATGCAAATATGAGATATATACACAATGGGACACAATTCAGCATTGAAAAAGAGGAAAATGCTGTTATTTATGATAAATATGAATGAACTTGCAGGACGTCATATAAAGTGAAATAAGCCAAACTCAGAAAGACAAAGCCTGCATAAGTTCACTTATATGTGAATCTAAAATGTTGAATTCATAAAAATAGAAAGCAGAATTGTGGTTACTAAGGGCTGGGGAGATACTGTTCAAAGTATACAAAATTTAAATTAGGAGGAATAAGTTCAAGAGATCATACAACATAGTGACTATATTGTCAGTATATTCTTAAAAATTGCTAAAAGAATCAGGCTTAATATTTTCACCACAAAAAATGGTAAGTATGTGATGTAATGTGTATGTTAATTATCCTGATCTAACCATTCCACAATGTATACATATTTCAAAACAGTATGTTTGGGATGAGAAACATATATAGTGCCTTTGTAAAGTAAAAAAAAAAAACACCAGGTGTGCCAAGAAGCATGAAAAAACATGACCTAAAATAAGAAAAAAAATCAATCCGTTAAAATTAACTACCAAATGTCATGGAAAACAAACTTATCAGACAAGGATTCCTAAACAGCTGTCAGAACTATCAGAAATATGCACTATATGAATAATAATGCAGAGGAAAATATGGATATAATGTGGAAAGAAATGAAATCTATAAAAGTAGCCCAAGTGAATCACTTAGAGATTATAAATGAAATATGTAAAATAAAAAACATACATTAGTTGGAATCAACAACATAGTGTATCCTGGGGAAAAAATTAGTTTATCTGAAGACAGCAATGAAACTTTTCCAAAGTGAAACACAGGAGAACAAAAGATAGAATGAACATGTGGCATAATATCAAATGATCTAAGAAATATGTATTTGGAATCTCAGCACATGAGTAGGTGATGATTAAAATAATTTTATAAAATACTGGCCATTTTTTTCAAATTAGATGAACACATAGAACTCACTGAAATAAGCATCTCAATAAACCCTGAACAGAATAAAACCATGCAAATACATATAATAACCAAATTGATGAAAATACATGATACATAGAAAAAAGTTTTGGAGTTTTGGGAGAAACAGTAAATACAAAGAAATAAAAAGAAAAAATTTCCCATACATCCAATGAGAAACTACACAGGTTAGAAGACAATACAGCAATATCTTTAAACACAGACAGAAAAACATGTCTACCCAGAATTCTATAGCCAGCAAGAATAGTTTTTGAAATGAAATTGAAATAAAGATTCTTCAGACAAACAAAAGCTGAGAAAATGTATCTATAGCACACTGTAAGAAATGATAGAAAAATTCTCTGAAGCAAAGGAAAATAATAACATATAAATTTGAATTGATTCAAAGGAATAAAGTATTAGAAGTATGGGTGAGTATAAACATGTTTCTCAAATCTTTTATTTTTTTAAAAGGTAACTGACAGCATAAGAAGTCATGGAATTTATACATATTTATATTAAAATTTAGTCAGAACATATGTCTTAAATTTCTTGATTATAAATGAAGTGTTATCATTTTATTTGAAAATAAGACTATGATAAGTTAGAAGATGTCTATTGTAAAAACGAGAACAACCACTAAAAAAAAAGTTATACTAAATGAAACAATAGAGAATATAAAACTACATGCTCTTTCTCTGAGAAGATGAACAAAATTAAAAACACTTCAGCCGAATGATCAAGAAACTAGAGAACACAAAAATAACTAAATCAAGAATATAAAATGTGGCTCAGCGCCTGTAGCTCAATGGGTAGGGCACTGGCCACATACACCAAGGCTGGCAGGTTGGAGCCCCTCCCAGGCCTGCTAACAACAATGACAACTGCAACCAATAAATAGCCGGGTGTTGTGGTGGGCACCTATGGTCCCCACTACTTGGGAAGCTGAGGCAAAAGAATCATTAAGCCCAAGAGTTTGAGGTTGACGTGAGCAGTGATGCCATGGCACTCTACCAAGGGCAACATAGTAAGACTCTGTCCCAAAAAATAATAATAATGATATATATAAAATGTTCAAATTTGATGAACACATAGAACTCACTGAAATAAGCATCTCAATAAACCCCGAACAGAATAAAACCATGCAAATACATGTAATAACCAAATTGATGAAAATACATGATACATAGAAAAAAGATATATAAAATGTACAAAACCTACAAATATTACAAATTATAAGGAACTATTATGAAGAACTTTATGTAAAGAAGTAGCCATCATTGATGATGAGTAAAAAAATACAAAATACTGAAGTTCATTAAAGAAGGTAAATGAATAGTCCCACATTTAATTTTAAAAACTGAAATCCACATTTAATAATTCCACAGAGAAAACTTCAGAGACAAATACCTTCATTTGCTGATTTTAGTTAACATTTAGAAAACAATAGCAGTTATATACAAACTGTTCTAGAACCTAGAAGATGAACCCTTCACAAATGACTTTAGGATGCTGGATCCTGACTCCAAGACCAAACAAATCTATCACAATAACAGAAACTACCGACTAATATCCCCATGAGCACAAACGCAAAACTCCTTAACATGCTTTTAGTAAATCAGATTTAACAATCTATGCATTGTGACCACTGGGGCTCATCCTAGGAATACAAAGTTGGTTTAACGTTCAAAAATCAATCAGTGTGATCCATTAAGTAGAGTAGTAGATAATCAAAATGGAACCACAGGATGATTTCAAGAAAAAGCAATTAACAAAATTCAACGCACATTCACAGCAATAATTCCCAGCCAACTTGGAATAGAATGGAACTTCCACAATCCTGATAAATAACGTCTTTTTTTCCTCTTTTTTTATTATTAAATCATAGCTGTGTATATCAATGCAATCATGGAGTACAGTGTGGTGTTTTCATATACAATTTAAAATATTTTCATCAAACTGGTTAACTTAGCCTTCATGTCATTTTCTTACTTATTGTGTTAAGACGTTTATATTCTACTTTTAGAAAGATGCACTTGTACCCTTGTGAGATAAACCAGAGAGGTGATCCCTTCAATCACCCTCCCTCCACCCATCTCCCCCCCCTCCCGGATAGCATCATAATTAGTGATAAGAGACTGAATGCTCTCTCTTGGGATTGAAAAGGAGGCACAAACACTGTTCTTATCATTTCTATTCACCATTATCTGGAGGTTTTTGACTCTGATTAAAAAAAATAAACATGAAAATCATACATATTGGAAAGGAAGAAATAGAACATTTTTTGCCAAAGACTCAAATAAGCATTTGGAATCCCAAGAAGTCTGTCAAAAACAGCTAGAAATAATAAGTGAGTTTAGCAACTTTTCAGGAAACCAGGCCAATACTGTGTGCAAGATGTATACACTATGCAGTCGTCTAAGTTTATTGATCACATATTTTGATGCTGCAGCAATGTCAAATTGCTGTAACAGTTTCCAATACTTATTGTCAGTTTTTGTACATCTCTTACTACGGGTTGATAATAACAAGTTGCCAGACTCCTGGCACAAGTCTGTAGACCACTGCCCAAATGATACTGTTGTGTCCAGATCACGATGTCCCCAAGAACCACCAGGGAGCCAGGGTCCGATGCAAAAGCAGGAGAGAAAGTTTATTCAAGCTTGTGAGCCTGGGCCTCCAGTATCTCAGAGCAGTGAGATGGACTGAAGGCCCTGTTCTAAGGGGGAGGGTGGCTTTTATGGGCGAGGGGAAGGGAGTGACCTCTATGTGAGGTCCTGCACCTTTCTGATTGGTAGGGGCCCCTGAGGTGGCGTCATGTCCCTTTGTCCTGACTTCTGAGAACCTGAAACTTAACTTGGAAACTTAAGCTTAAGATGACTTCAGTCTTGTTCTTTCAATACCCTGTTATTGCTAAGGGGAATCTTCCATTTATTCAGGAATTATTTACAGACATAAGGCACTTTGCTAAACACAGGGTTCCCCCAAATGAGCAAGGCTTACGTTCTCTGACAGGACCTCTAATACAACATGTGCATTCATTATGAGCAACTTCTCATATTTCCCAGACAATGTTTATACACATAGCTATACATGATGAGAAATCATTGCCTCTGATGAATAGACAGCTAGGAATAAAGAGGTGTGCTGCTCTGGAAAATCTTAATGATTGGAGCTGAGTTTGAATTTGTCACAGAGCAGCAACACAGCAACCCAAACTCACCCACTTAACAATGAGCTTAATGGTGAGAGCTAGATGTTCCCTAAAGGTTATTTTTTCATGAAATGGATTTCTCTAAAACCTGAGATTAGAGAGGTAAAGAATGGTGTTGGGGGAGGGAGGGCAACACAGCCACACACAAACTCTTTCCCCTCCTTCTCCTCTCTTCCTAAGACAAAGACACAAAGGATCTGGCCAGCCCCACTCTTCAGGAGTCCGTGCCAAAACACCCTAAATCTACAGGCAAACTGTGGAATTCACCAACCCCTCCAGCCCCATGTAAAAGTTACTACACCCTATTGAAAGGTCACACTGCCCTTTCAATAATTCTGGTCTGAACATCTATGGCCTTGTCTGGGTGCCATCCTTTACATGTTTCAGATCTCCCTCTTCCAAAATCTTCCAAACCCATTCATATTTCTGATTCCCTAATAGGCATGATATTCAGGGCTGAAATCCCAAGAGTAACATTTCTCTGAAGAAACATCACACAACATGTGAGCAACTTCTCATAATGAATATGTCCCAGACAATGTTTATACACATAGCTATACATGATGAGAAATCATTTGCCTCTTTGTTTCAACAATCTCTATACCACAGAATCATAGGGTGTTAGAAATGTAAGATCCTTAAAGTTCAGATGATAACAAACTTTTGCAAATAAGGCAATGAGAAATGAAAGCTTTTTAA